>JAVJIF010034724.1:0-90166 GCA_038442645.1 Agave tequilana
TGTAACACTCAATCTTATTGTATAAGAGAGCGTTTTGTATCACTTTCATATGCTTGAATATCAATAAAAGTGACACTTTCACTTTTTTTTTGCCTCTTTTGTTGTCTTGAATGTTTTGTTTTAGAAGCAAAAGAATGATTTTGGTGGACCCGCCACTTATAAAAGAAAGTGACAGGGGGAATGCGTACTCCCAGAGAAGGTGAACTTTTATCAAGTGTCTGGATTGACTTGATTCAAGGTCAGCTAGGGAATTTGATAAAACATTGTCAGCGGTGTAATGTTACCTAACAATGTCTTTAGGTGGACCTGTTATTCTGTTGAAGAGAATAACAGTGAAACTAGGACCGCGAGGAATCTAGTAAAGCTTTTACCTTAGAGGTGTGATATTAACTTAACGGGTTGGAGATAGTCTTGTCAGAAGTGTGGTGTTAACTTGACAAGGATGTGAGTCAGAGGTGTGATATTAACTTAACTCAGAATGTCACTGTCATAGGTGTAATGTTTAACTTAACAGTGAGGTAATGCTAGAGGTGTGATGTTGAACTTAGCATTGGTCATCTCGACTTAGACGAGGAAGTCGAGGAACGGTCATGGCCATAGGTGTATTGTTGAACTTAGCGATGACTCGGATGCTAGAGGTGTAGTGTTAACTTGGCATCGTCCATTTCAGCTTCGATATGGAAGACTGAAGAAAAGTGACTGTCAGAGGTGTAATATTAAACCTGGCAGAAACTTGAAGTGCTGTTTAGAGGTATAATGTTAACTTAAACAGCGGTTTTGTCAGAGGTGTGATATTAACTTGACAAGAATTGGCTTGATGCCGAAGATAATTTGAGGACTGTCATTCTATGAACGAGAATTGACAAGTGGAATTTGAAGTGCCAGAGGTGTAGTGTTAACTTGGTAAAATGTAGAGTTGACAAGCAAGATTTGTACTCTACAAGGGGTATCTCATTACCAGAGGTATGGTGTTAACTTGGCAACGATTGTTTTTTTTTGTGGTCCTACCATTTTGTGGATGAGAATTGGTAAGGGATTTTGGAGGAAAGAGTGGAATCAAGTCCACTTAGGATTTTTAGCAAACCCTCAGCTATCAACGGGTTTGACATGCCTTTACCAACTACCGTTTGAGCTGGGCTAGTCATGCTATTCCCCTCAGCATGATGAGTTGTCGAAGACTTATGTGGGCTTAAAGGCCAACATTTCCTCTATCCTTAGCCGCCGAGGGCGTCGGATCAAATGGGAACGTGTCCCTTAGGATTTTTAGCAAATCCTCAGCTGTTAACGGGTTTGACATGCCTTTACCAACTACCGTTTGAGCTGGGCTAGTCATGCTATTCCCCTCAGCATGATGAGTTGTCGAGGATTTATGTCGGGCTTAAAGGCCAACATTTTCCTCTATCCTTAGCCGTCGAGGGCGTCGGATGTTTGATCAGAGGTGTACTTTTAACTTGATCGGAGGAAGAGTACTATTAAGGATAGTACTTCTTCAAGAATTTGCCATTGATCGGCATCATGAGTGTATCGCCATTTGAAGTTATAAGGCGATATGACCCATTTGAGTAGACTGACTCTACTACAAATGGTCCCTCCCATTTGGGCTGAAATTTTCCTTTGTCTTGTGCGTCATGACCATGGGTCTTCGGACGGCTAAGACAAGGTCGCCTTTCTTGAAAGTTCGCGCTTTGACTTTCTTGTTGAAGGCTCTGGTGATACGAGCTTGGTAGAGCTCGATTTGCTGTTGGGCTTGCAGACGCTTGTCGTCTAAGGCCTCCAATTCTTGGAGTCGCTGTCGATGCTTCTCCTCTGTCGTCATCTCCGCTGTCAAGGCGACGCGCGTAGAGATGGAATTTGGATTTCCAGTGGAAGGACGGCTTCGCATCCGTATACCAAGGAAAATGGCGTGGCTTTAGTTGGGGTTCGCACCGTTGTGCGGTAGGCCCATAAGCATTCACCCAGCTTGTCGTCCCAGTCCCGTTGACTTTTCGAGACGAACTTTTTGAGAAGCTTGCCAATAGTCTTGTTGAAAGCTTCTGCGAGGCCATTGGCGGCAGGATAGTATGCCGTTGAGGACACACTCTGGATTCTGAACTTAGCGCAGAATCTCTGGAAAGCCTGGCTGATGAACTGGGGTCCATTGTCATGGACAATCCGCCGAGGTACACCGAAACGGTAAATAACGTGATGTTTCACGAACTTGATCACGTTCGACGACTTGACCTCCTTCAAAGGGATGGCTTCAGCCCATTTGGAGAAGTAATCGGTTATTGCTAGAATGAACCGATGTCCCTTGATGATGGTGGGCTGATAGGACCAACCACATCCATCCCCCACATTTCAAATGGCCATGTAGAGGTCGTAGAGTGGAGGTACCCTGGTGCTTGATGGATAAAATCTCCATGTATTTGGCAAGCGTGACATCTTTTGGCATAGGCGACGGCGTCGGCACCATCTTGGGCCAATAGTAACCCAACCTTTGGAGTCGATGTGCCAGTTTTGGGCCAGGTTGATGGGCTCCGCACGTGCCGTCGTGGGCTTCTTTCAATACCTCCTGGGCCTCTTTTGGTGAGAGACACCGGAGTAAGATCCCGTCATGCGATCGACGATACAAGGTTCGTGTAATCGCATTATAGTAAAACTTAGGGGCTTTCCTTCGAATGGCAGCCGCCTCTTTGGCGTCCTCAGGCAGGATGCCGTACAAGACATAGTCGATGTAGGGGAATCGCCAGTCTTTAAGCTCTGGACCGGCCGACAATTCCAGCACTTCTTTGCCTCGACAATCTCCCTTTGACTCCTGATAGTCCTTGAGAGTATTTTTCGGGCAATGCAAGTCGTGGCTGTAGACGAATATTTTCTCCATTGCTCCAGCTGGAAGAGCTAGGGAGGCAGCCAGGGATGCGAGTGCATCGGCGTGCGCATTTTGCCTGCGCGGTACATGGTCGATGTAGAAGTTAGCAAACCCCTCGGCCATGAGGATAGTTGCGTTGTAATAGGGTACTAAGTCTTCATGTCTGACTTCGTACTCCCCGCGAATTTGACTGACGATGAGTTTAGAGTCACCGTATGCTTCGAGATTTTTAACGCCAATCTCATCGGCGAGCTGCATCCCAATCAATAGAGCATTGTATTCCGCCACATTGTTGGAACAAGGCTCCGTTAGTGAGACAGCTCGGGGTATCACATAATTTTGTGGGGAGACGAGTACTACTCCCACCCCCGCTACTGAGTGTCCCTTTGGGCTTGTTCTTGATGCTCCATCGAAGAAAAGTTGCCACACTTGCCCTTCGAACAACGTCTGAGTCAGGCAAACTTCGGCGACCTCGTCTGGGAGATCCTCATAGAGTTTGGCTGCCCTTGGATTTGGGTGCTCAGCTAGGAAGTCCGCCACCGCTTGCCCTTTAATGGCCTTCTGCGGCATAAAGTGCATATCATACTGTGATAGCAATATGGCCCATTTTGCCAGTCGGCCATTCAACGAGGAAGGCTTAGTCATAAGTAACCTCAGGGGGTTGACTTTTGATATGACGTTTATAGTTTGGCCTACTAGATAGTGTCGCATTTTCTGAATAGCGAACACCAGCGCCAAACATTCCTTCTCGATCGGGTTGTATCGATGTTCGGCTCCGATCATTGTTCTACTTAGGTAGTAGATTGCTTGTTCTCGTCCTTGATCATCATTCTGAGCTAGTAGAGCTCCCAGGGAATGATCCATTGCTCGAACATATACCAAGAAAGGCTTTCCGGACACCGGAGCTGCAAGAACTGGTGGTTGGGTGAGGTAGTGTTTGATCTCCTCAAATGCTTTTTGACAAGCGTCGTCCCAAATGAATGAAACACCCTTTTTCATGAGCTTGGCGAAGGGTTGGCATCTCCCGGAAAGGTTGGATATGAACCTGCGGATGTATGCCAATCGTCCTTGTAATCCCCTGAGCTCTTTGAGGCTTCTGGGGGGTTGCATCTCTTGGATAGCGCGGACTTTCTCCGGATCCAAATGGATTCCTGTGGAAGTCACAACAAATCCTAGGAATTTGCCACTGGCTACCCCCAGGAAGGACTTGGTGGGGTTCATCTTCAATTGATGAGCCCGCATGATGTCGAAGACCACCTTCAGGTCTGCTATGTGATCACCTTTAGTGCGACTTTTCACGCGATGTCATCGACATAACATTCCACCGTTTTGCGTATCTGCTGATGGAAAATGACGTTCATGGCCCTTTGGTATGTTGCCCCTACATTTTTCAGTCCGAAGGGCATGACGGTGTAGCAATACACCCCTAGAGGTGTCCTGAAGGAGGTGTGCTTTTCGTCATCGGGATACATCTTGATTTGATTGTATCCTGAGAACCCGTCCATAAAGGACATTCGCTCGAATCCACAAGTATTGTCAATCATGACATCCGTGATTGGCAATGGGAATTCGTCTTTGGGGCAGGCCTCGTTTAGATCACGGAAGTCGATGCAGATCCGGATCTTCCCATTCTTCTTGGTGACGGGGACGATGTTGGCTACCCAGTCGGGATGCTGTTCCTCCCTGATGAAGCCAGAATCAATAAGCTTTCTGACTTCTGATTGAATTGCCTCCATTATCTCTGGACGGAACCGTCGCTGCTGTTGTTTAACAGGCTTCATGTCCGGATTGATGTTGAGGCGATGCATAGCCACTTGAGGATCAAGTCCTGGCATGTCCTCATAATTCCAGGCGAAGACGTCTATATACTCTTGTACAAGAGATATTAGATCCTCCTTTTCCGAAGGTGACAAGCCGTCACTTATGAAAATGGGCTTGGGATTGGCTCATCTCCCAGGTTGATTTGAACAACCTTATCTTCTGTGGGTGGCTCACGCTGTTCAAAGCGGATATCCCAAAGAGCATTCAAATGTTTGATCCAAGGATCTGCATCAGGTTGGGTCATTTCTTCATCTTCATCTTCCAGATGGCCTGTTGAAACCATGTTTACTGAAAGCCCTTTGAAGATGTTGCCGACACTGACATCTGACTCCCACGATGACGTGTCTGAAGAGCAATCGTGACCTGACGACTCTCGAGAATCAGAGGCTGATGGGACTGGAGTTGATACATAGCCAACCCCCGGCGCGTCTGATGATAATAATCAGGTGCTTTCCCTTTCGGCACAAAGGACCGGAGCAGCGTTCTCCTTCCTTTACCGAAGTTTAATCCGGGCCTGTTGGTTAGGTCATATCCCATGCGTTTCATCATTCTGAGCGCTTTCGGTTCATAATGATTGAACTGAGGGGATTCATCCTCGCCTTCCGATTCTTCGTGAGGCATCGGTTCAGACGAGATTCGCCCAAAAAGTATTGGTCTTTGGCCTTTTCGTCTGGCTGGAACCATAAATATAGATTCTTGCGCATTACCATTATCTTGGTATGTCCCGAAAGATGATTTCACCGGTACATGCAAAGATGTCAAAGCATCCATTGCCGACCAGAGGTCATCGTCCACGTCGGTAGTAGTATCCGACGGTATTGAATCGGAAACATACACAGGAAAATACGCAAAATCTAAATCTTCATTAATGTACCAACCACCCGCATCGTCGGTGGTGTTGTCAATATCGAGCTTATTAGTGCTCTTTACAAGGGGTTTCAACTCCCACAGGCACTCTTCTTTCTCAGGCTCGATGTCAGCTTCATTACCAGAGTCTAGCTCCTCTGGTTGCGGGGTTTCATTAGTCTTCTCAGGATCCTGATATAGGAGGGAGTCCGTGAAATAATTTTCAACCCCTTTAAACGGATGCCTTTCGGCAATCAACGTTTGAACTTGTCCACTCTCGTCAATGTATTTCATGACTTGGTGGAGAGTGGAGGGAACGATGGAATTACGGTGAATCCATGGTCGTCCCAGCAACAGGTTGTAGGAAGTGTCAGCGTTAATGACGTAGCATGTCACTTCCGACTTGAGGCTTCCGATCTGGCATTTGAGCTTGATCTTCCCCATCGGACGGGAGCTATTGGCATTAAACCGTAAATAGTTGTCTGGGTAGGGCTCAGACGATGGGTAGGAATGCCCAGAAATTGCATGACTCGGCGAGGTATGATACTCAGCGCGGATCCTGGGTCTACCTGGATGCGATTTACCTCGGACGACCCGATATATCCTGTGAAGTATAGGGGTCGGTCATGCTTCCCTTTAACCTGCATGTCATCTGTTGTGAAGGTGATGCAGGGAGCATTTGGGGAGGCGTGGAGGCAATCCTCTACATCTTCCTCCCTTGGCACGCGGGTCATGAAGACCTCAGCATTTGCCAAAGCTTCTTGTAGAGCCTCTCTGGTTGACTTTGATAGCCTCAGGAGTTCATACAAGGTGATGCGTGCCGGGATGTTGGCTAGTTGAGCCAAGACATCGAAGCGGTAAGGTGTTGAGGATCCTTCCGCTGCACCTTTTGAAAGAACCCGAGAAAACCGGGTTTCTTTCTGTTTCTCCACAGGTGGTTTTGTGGAGGGCTTGGCTGGTTCTACGGCTGGTTGCGGAGAAGCCGCTGCCGTCTCGCCGTACTGCTTCAAGTATGCCTGTCCTAAACGGGTCCCCGCCGTCGGTTGGCTGGGCTCTGCGGCCAGGACTATTGTTTCCTCTTCTGAGTCAGTCAACGAGGGAACATCAGTATCCGCTTCTCGAGAGGAAGCGCAGATCACATGGCACGATGAAACTTTTGCCTTGCCTTTGGACTTTCTGTTGGTCACAGTAGTCCATTGTTGTTCATCGACGAGGTCAGGGTGAACCCACATGGTTTCCCCCTGAGGCGTAGGGACGGCTACCAAGCCCTTCTCCTGTTGCTGGTGAGGGTCTGTGTTGACCACTCTTAATTCTCCCCTTGGAATAGGAGTTACCCCTGCAGGTGTAGGAGGTTGTCTCCCGAACTGGAGAACTGACGTTACGTTGGCCGTGACCTTCTTCTGCTCTGGTCGGAGCTTTAACACCTCCGCGTCAATCAGAGCCTGAAAGATGTCCTTGAAGACGTAGCAGCTTTTGGTGGGATGTCCCAACATCCTGTGGTACATGCAGTAGTTGGGATTGTCGGTCTTGCCGACTTCGTCTGGGCGCCTAATTTCAGGGAGCTTCAGTCGGTTGCTCTTGTTGAGTAACTTGAAGAGCGAATCGACATGTTCCTCCTTGAAGGAATACTGCTTGTTGGCGCGGGGCTGGCTTGAAGAGCCACTCGCTTTGCCTGGTTGGGGCTTGGCGGGAGATTTGGTCTCCGTTGCCAAATTATCCTTCCGTTTTGTCTGGAGGGATGTGTCCTGCGCACGCCTTGTTGACCCTCTGGCCTGGGCCTGCCTTCCTCCGCTCTGACACGGGCGACAATCTCCTCAGCCTGTTCACCTTGCTGGACTAATTGTTTCCAGGTGCGGCTTTCAGCAACTCCTATTTGAGTAAGGAGTGAGGTCTGGAGATTATGACGACATGTTTCCACCAGGGTGGCCTGGGTCATGCCGCTTGGACATCGGAGTGCCACGTTCCGAAATCTTTCTACGAAAGACTTAACGGACTCTCCTTTTCGCTGTTTGGTAGCTAAAAGGGTGGGCATTGTCACTTCCGAATCATCTTCGAAGAAGCGTGTCAGAAACAGCTTCTCCAGGTCGCTCCAGTTCTTGATTGAACCTTCTGGGAGCTTCATGAACCATTCAAAGGCCAACCCTTTCAGGGTGCCTATGAACAGTCGCGCCAGTATAGCGTCGTTATCTACTACATTCCCGGTCTGGGATTTGAAGTAGTAGATGTGCTGGTTGGGTGACCCCTTCCCGTCAAATGCTTGGAGAGTTGGAGCCTTGAACTTAGGAGGGTATGGGACTAAGTCCCACTCGGCCGGATAGGGCCGGACTACTCCAGCCTCTTGGAGATCTTTGCGACTGGCAAGGGCATTGAGTCGTTGCTCCAGCAGGCTCATTCTTTTAGCATGAGCCTTTTCCGGGTCTGGGTCGCTTCTTGCCTGCGACGAGGGCTTAGACACATCCGAGGTAGATCGTCGTGTCTCGTCGGAAGGTTCGGAGGGTGGGCTTCCTCCCTTTCTCCCTTTCCCCTTCGGCCGTCTAGGAGGAGATCTCGCTCTTTCTTCAAGCAATTTCTCAAGCATATGCTTGAGGGAGTCAATGGATCTCTGTTGAGAGGCGATTATATCCATCTGGTGCTTCTGCGTCTGTTCTAAACGCCTGGCCTTCTCCTCAGGAGTGTCTGCCATGTAGGCGGAAGCTTCCTTCTCGACGGAAGAGTTTGAAGCCTGCGACTCCACTACAGCGGAGTGAGAATCACCCATTCTAATGCCGCGGGCTAAGGCATTATAGTCAATTGGGGGAATGGCCCCCGTCCGGGTGCGAGTGTGTTGATACACCCCCTCCGGCTCAGAGTCAGATTCTTCTGAGTTGACCATTGTTTGTTTTCCCTTACTTCTGCTAGTCATGTTTGCAGTAAGCTCCGGGTATTCAACATCTGAGAAGGTTCTCCTTCTGTGGGAGCGTCTTCTTTTGGCTGACGGAGGAATCAGGGTCAGCTGTCTGATTAAGGACTGCTGGTGCACGCCTGATCCATAATGGCATCCAGAGAGCATATGGATGAGCTGTTGACAGCAGCATGACGAAGTGGCTTGATTGGCACTTCTTTTCCTTGTCAAATAATCCCTCAAATCCGTGGGAAGGGGATTAAAGAGACTGGTCTCGCAACGTCGAAGACGGGAGACAGTCATGTGCCGTTCAGCCTGGACGCAGACTTCAGGGACGCGGCTCTCATGACGCGGCTGTATGACGCGCACGCGAGTCTCGCGTTGCTGCCTGATGCGTTTGGGCAGAGTTGCTTGAGAGAGAGTGGGCTGCTGGGCCCCACGCCTATGAGTGCGTACTTCCTGCGTTTGGAAAGACGCGGAGGTTTCACCCTGACGTTTGATAAGTTGGTCCTTAGAGGACTCAACTTGAGGAGTTGCGCGCTTGGGTCGCCAAACGCGGATTTCACGTACTGGACGTGACGCGGGTAAGGCGCGAGACTGTACGTCGCGTACAGCTTCAGTTGGACAACCAATGGTTCCAACTTGCAGCTGACGCGTACGTCTCCTCTGTCGACGCTCAGCGTTTCGATTGCGTCGAGGAGGTGGAGAGAAACCAACAACATCCTGATGCTGGGCCCCAGGAAGTTTGACCACGCGGGTCTCCTGAGAGACGCTGACGCGGGTCTTCTGTGCGACGGAGTTGGTCGCAACAGCAACTGTGCTTGGGATCACGCGGGCCTGCTGAGGGGCGCGGACGCGTGAACTTTGCTGGGCACAGTGGGCAGCAGAGGAGCTCGAGAAGGCCACCGATCGGGGCTCGAGGCCGTTCCCTGTCGAGACCCGGCGGCAGACGCGGGTCTTTGGGCTCTTGGAGCCAGAAGAGAGGAACTCTTCGTACTTCGCCTGGTCGAACTCGACAACGAGTGATTCGACCATCTTTCCCTCGTGGTGGACGTCATCTTGCGCCACAACATGTTCGTCGGTAACGAAAGTTGTCCCCAGCGGAGTCGCCATCTCTTGTTTGACACGGAAAAGGGGCTGGTGCAAAATTTTCTTGAATCAGATGAAAAATTACAGCCGGCTTAATCTTCCGGTTACAAGGGAGGGAGGATGTTGAATCTTGAATCCCCCCTTTGTTTAATGCTGGGTTCTTCGGTGGCGATGGAGAGTGAATCTTGTTCTCCGTTGACCAGATGACCGTCAGTACCGTCGAGGGATCTTCTCCTTGGCAGGTAGAGGGAGTAATTCAGCCCGTCCACCAAAACTCTGAAAGAGAAGGTAGGCGAAGAGCAACTTGTACGCAGCAAGCTGGCTTGAAGAGTCGAGCTCTCTCTCTTTGTTGATGATCTCTCCGCTCTAAATTGTCCGACCCTCTTATCACCAAATGCCTTTGATTGCTGATCGCCAATTGCCCAATTGCCAATCTCTCTATCTCTCGATCGTCGATCGTCGATCCTCCTTCGACCTCATAGCAAACGAGGCTATTTATAGAGGTCCTAGGGGGTGAACGTGCCCCCTAAAAACGCTCCACAATGAGGGGCTGACCTCCCCGCTATGTGGGCGGTGACTGGCCCCATAACCAGGGCGGTTACAACCAAGGTGCGGGCACCTTGATGCTGAGACGCGGGCGTTGAGCCAACGCGCCTTGATGCTGAGACGCGGGCGTTGAGCCAACGCGCCTTGATGCTGAGACGCGGGCTTCGGGCCCACGCGTCTAGATGTTGGAACTCTGCTTTCTTAGTGGCTTGTCTGTTGGACATTTTTAGACAGCCTACAGTCATCATTCATCAACTTTCTTCATCTTTGAGATTACTTTGTATCAAAATTCTCATTTTTTTACTAGAAAAAAATTGCTTTTTTTCCTTAGTAGTGGTGCAGTGGATGAATCGTAGTTTGACACGTGGCTCGGGAAGAGATAGTCTCCTTTTTTCATTTACATATATCAGAATCTAAATTCTAGATGTTATGCACAGGATCAGTTTTAGGCAGCATTCGATTCAGAAATTTGTTACTTTTATATGTTGAAAATATAAAATTACGTGCACATTAGAATACGCCGAGTGGGGAGAAAGAAAAAAAATCTCTATTTGATGAGGCTTCTTTTTGTATCTATGCGACAATCAACAAGTATGATGATTCGAATGACAAGTATTTTGTGCGTATTTTAAAGATAGATTTAGAGATCAGTGCAAATTAACTTTGGCTACAAGTGTAGTTCTTATTGTAATGATTACATTTTTTTTTGACATTGTTAACTTCATATTTTGATGTTATTATCTCCAACAATTTATCCATCAAATATCAAATTTTACAATTAGAAGTTATTAACTTCATAGTAAGACCACAAACTTGATGATGAAGGGTGTTTGGTACATAGTGTGCTCTAATCACTGTCTGCAGGTGAAATTTTCTCCCATTGTTTGGTGATCAGTTTTCTCAAGCTAATTTTCCAAACACTCATGATTGTTCACAGAAAACTGTCAACTAATGATACGCACTATAATTATTATTCAGTCTCAAATTGACACATCAACAAAGTTCAAAGTCCACAAAACATAGATCACACAACTCATATTTCGACTGCATAAGATGCATAGAAAGCACATATGATCACAAGCAATAATCTCACTGCCTTGTCAGGCTACTGAATTCTTCAGAAAACATTCTTCAATTTCTTCAAACAAGACGGCTGATGTATTCTTCGACCGTGGTGTTCTTGACATCTGGATACAGCTCAGAAGCTTCGACGCCGAAGGATGGATCAATCTCGATGTTCGTGGTGTCTCCCTTCACGAAAATCGAGTAATTGATCGCCGCTATGATGTTGACTGGAATGGTGCCTCTGTTTCACAAAATTTTTTAAAAAAAGGCGAAAAAATGAGTCCAGAAACAAAACTACATAATACTGATGGTCACCACATGAAGTTCACGCTCACCTTGAATCTTCTTCACGACCTCCTCTTCGGTGAGGTAGATCCTTTCTAGGGTTTTGCCAGTCTTCTTCTCCCAAAGGGAGACGAGCTCATTGTGAGTGTAGGTGTTGCCTGGAGGTCTTATGTACACAATCTTGTTCAATGTTCGTGGATCATCTGCAGCTTTGATGGTGTATGTGCCGATATCTTCTTCATTCACGAAAATTGCTGGAAAAAAATTAAGTAAAAGTTCAATATCTAGTAATTGATTCAGAATATATATCTTCGTATATATGTGTGTGTGCGCGCGTGTATGTGCACATGAATGTACCTTTGGTATTCCCATCACCATAGATGACGACTTTGTCCGTGGGAGGACCGAAGGAATCTGCTTGAGCTAGAGTTTGGAGGGAGTACCCCGCGAAGTAGTTGGAGGACACGATGGTGTAAGGGATGCCCTCAGCCTCGATGGCTCGCCGAATCTGAACCTTGGCTGCAAAAGCTGATGTTGCTGGCTCGACGGTATGGGCGCGATCCACATCGAGTCCAAACTCCGAGGGGAAGAATCTCTGCAAACCCCAAATTCAAATTGCAAAACAACATTGTCCTTGAGAATAATCTCATCGAAAAGTGAATATAAAAGTGATGAACTTTTAACACGAAGTGTTGAGCTCAGAATTTACCAGAATTTTTAGACTAAAACTTTGAAAGTAATTTCGGATGGGTATTTAGTTTTCAGATCAAGATTAGCATTGGAATTTAGATCTAGCTACATCTTGGTTTATGTCTAATTTTAATCAGAGACAGGAATCGGATCAGATTCAGATCAAGTTGTGGATGTGCTTAAGCTGATAGATTATAAATTAAATGTAAATCGAGCAATGTTAACACACATAATAACTGTGGTATCAGTTTGGTGCAGATTTATCGAGCAAGATTTTTGTGTATGAGACTATTCTTTCTTTAGAAAAAAAGTTTAGGTGAATATATTTTTGATAGCAGATTGGACCTTTGGATCCATGATTTGTAGACTTTGGGCATGTCATTTTTTCTGGTTCTGGATCCATAGTGGCCCAAATTGCATACCCAATGCTTATGATAGATCATGCTTGTCTCAAAAATCAAATACCAAAAAAAAAAACGACAAAAGAAAAAGGAGAGTTGGTCACAGGTAAACAACTAAGATTCCTCTGTGAGTGGCGACCCAACACCAACAATTATTTTAAAATCCTCTTTTTAAAAGATTTAGTAATACTATAGTCCTTGATTTTAATATCAAACTCTAGACTCTGTATTGATTAAAAAAGATTTTAACGGAATATTTTTTAAAGAGATAGACTTGTGTAATTTCAGAAGGACTTAAGTTCGAATCTTTTCCATTCAAATGTCAACATCTGACATTCAAGTATAAGATCCACTCAGTTGAAATTAATCTATATTATTTAAATTAATTATAAAATAAAAATCAAGTATTTTGAATAATTTTTACTCATCCATCAAGCGGCACAAAATAGACAGTCGAAAGACTCGAAAGTACTGAGTTGGTTAGATCTATGTATTTAGACATATAAATTCTCGACATTTAAAAAAATCCTACAAACCAATTCTTATTAGATTCCAAATATTTTACACAGTTAAATTAACCAATTTTCACTATTTATGACTTCTATTTTTTTTCATACTTTATGCATGAGAAAAAAATATTTAAAATATTTGATTTTTTTATTTATAAATACTTAAAATTATATAGATAAATTTTATTGGAATAGATCTCGTATTTAAATGATGTATGGTTATATTTGAGTGCAAAAGATGCGAGTTCGAACCCTTCAAAACTGCACAAGTCTCTCTCATAAAAAAAAAAAAAAAATGAGCCACACATCTTAGAGAGAGAGAGAGGAGAGAGATCAATATGACTAACCTTAACATTTCCAGCTTCCTTAATAGCAGCGATGATCTTGGTCTGATCAGCCAGTTGCAAGGCACCAACGGTCGAGATCACCACATCCACTTGCTTGATCGCCTTCACCAAGCTCTCGTGATCATTCAAATCCCCTAAAACAATCAAGAAATTACAAATCACCACCTTAAATTCGAAAGGGGTAAAATTAGTGAGACCTGACTCACTGGTAAAAGAGTGAGAGCAGAAGAAAAAAAAAATCGAGTTTAATGTTACCTTAACAAGGGTGACCCCGGATCCCTTGAACCCTTCAAGGAGCTGGGCCTTGGCCGGGTCCGAGGGGGCGGTGTCGCGCACGAGGGCGAAGGTGGGGTGGCCGAGCCTCGCGCTGGCGCCGACGATGAACTTGCCGATGTACCCGGTACCGCCGATGACCAAGATCTTGCTGGCCATTGGATCTCTATCAAGAGGTTGAAGATGGAAAGTGCAGTGCAAAGGTTTGCTCGGGAGTTTATATAGGCTTCATTTGGTTGGTGAGTCTGAATCATAGAGGGCTTGTTTAAACAGTGGTTGTTTGTGGAGTTGAGGTCAAATTTTAGGGAAATTAGGAGCGTAAATTACGCTACCGATGATATGATTGAGGTTCGAACAAGAATGATAATTAATTCAAAGTTAGGTACTGTTTTGACCGTGTGTGGGGTCCCTGGCACGGGAATGTGGACGTGATTCCGGCCTAATACAAGCACTGCATTTGGTTAATTAATACAAGGTTACGTATTGTTTTGACCTTGTGCGCCAGTGGGAGAAGAATGTGGGCAAGATGCCAGCCAAATCCATCCACGCACTAGGCCGGCAGCTTGGGCCAAAAACTTTAGGATGCTTGGACAGTGGAGAAAGCTCCATGAAGCTGCATAAATGTATAAAATTCAATGTATAAAATTCAAATGACGCAGACATGGAAATGGGAAGCAAGGGCTACATACAAATAAAGGGTAAATTGCATAAGACCAAGATTATGAACTTGGTTACAAGCATCATACATGCAATTAATAGAGCTTTCAGATGATCATCTATTTTTATTCAAATAAATTCGTAATAAATAAAAAATTGAAACTAGATTAAGGTCATGCAGGAGATCATGCAAAATACAGCTAAATAAAGGTTTTTTTTTTTTTTTAAGATCATGTAAATTTTTAATCAATGGAAATTTCAAGAGACCATCTATTTTCGTGCGAACTCGAATGCTAGGTTGTAATCCAGGATCAGATGTCCACGTTAAGCACTATGTGAACATGTTTACTAAATTTTTGAACATTTGATTCTTTAGTTAACCTTCACCGCTACTTGATTTTTTTTGAAGTATAAATTATAGTAATAATAGTAATAATGAATAATGAATGTAAATTATATTTGTGATAACAATGATAATAATAAATAAGTATAACTTAATATTAAATAACAACCTTTCGATACAAATAATAAAAAATAATAAAGGTAACTATGGTCACTAATTTATCAAAAAAATTAATTTACATATAATGGAAATTATAATAATAATAATTAATAACATGATAAAAATATTTATAAAAGCAATAATATAATAATAACAATAACACTATATAATAATAAGCCCAAAAAAGATTAAGCCCAGCCCCAGGCGGGCCTAGGCCTAATAAGGGAAAAAAAGAAGAAGAAAAAAACATGATTATTAAGCTCAGCCCAAAGGCTAAAGGAAAAAAGAGAAAACATCAAAAACCAAAAACAATAACAAAATATCGAAGAGAGCAAGATTTGGGCTAACTAAAGCCTGATCAAACAGCCCAACCCTATCGCAACTCATTCTTATTCCTAAAATGAGGACTCACTTAAAACAAACTTTCCTGTAGAAGGCCCAATGGGGAGAAAAATATATATTAAAAAGATGCATAATAATTATAAACTAAATAACTCCATAAAAATCTAGGCTAAGTTTCTCAAAACTCAAGATTTTCTCGAAAAACTACCACAATGTTCTAAATTCTCAAATAACTACCATAAATTAGTTAATGTGTGGACAACAGCATCCAACTCTGTTCTGTAAGACACCAGAGCAAACTACGGTTGACTTGGACAATCAATAAAGGAAAAGAAAAAGGAGAAAAATTATGATGCATTTTTTCCCCTAAATATGTCATGTATCTGTATCAGATACGTATTCGATACGATTATTATTAGATACTCGTTAGATTTTTCTATTTGACAAGTATTAGGTTTAAAACGGCAAGAAAATATGAATTGGATGATTCATATACGCCTTCAAGATTAATAAATTCAGTCAAAATCAATTAGTTTTTGCATCTACAAGCAAAATAAATTAGCGAAAATGATTAAACGCTTTCCTCTTTTTAACATATTCCAAAAACTCTCAGCCATGTTATGCTTTAGGATTTAATTTATTATTATTAAAATATATAAATAAATATTATTTTTTGTATTACGTATAAAAACTTCACCAGCTCGATGGAGCTTTCTCCACTGTTCAAGGATAATAATGGTTTTGGCCTGAGTTCCCGTCAAAATGCAGTGTTTGGATTCTGGCGGAGTCATCTCCACCTTCCTTTCGGTGACTGATATTGTCACTCTTGAAAAAAAAGGCAGGCACCTCCCAAATATTTACAAGTGTATCATTATTTTTTTCATGATTTTACCTTAGATGGCATGTTCAAAATGTCGTCTTTTTCCTTACTTCCTTCTTCTTCTTCCTCTTCCCGCCCTCTTCCTTCTTCTTCTCCAGCGACCCCCCTCCTCGGTGCTCCCTCATCCTCCCCCAACCTCCTCGACCTCTCCCTCTCCCCTATCTCACCCTCCCCGGCCTCATCCCCCTCTCCCCAGTCTCTCCCCTCCCCTCCTCCCCCCGCTCCCCCCTCTCCATTAGTTCGGCCGAACAGATGGTGATCTATGAAGGACTTGGCGCTCCATCCCAAAAGACTAGCCTTTTAGGTGGAGTTGCCCAAATTCTTATATTCTCAAGACCATCCCCACGTCTAGCCGATGTGGGATTATTTGTTCACACTGGAAGATCAAATGCTCCATCGAGATCCAACTCTTCACTGCGTGAGCAGTCGGTCACTCCTCTACACCGCGTGGTAGCCGGCACGCCCGTTGCAAAGGAGCACCACTGTCAAATTTCTCGAGAGCCCAACATTAGCTTCACAGGGACCTATTGCGCCTTTTTACGCCAGTGGGGTGGGTGGCCCATTGCGCCTTTGCGCCATTGGGGATGTACATCGTCGAACATCACCCAGACACATGATTAAGCTCGGGGCATGGCTCTGATACCACTTGAAGGACTTGGCGTTCCATCCCAAAAGACTAGCGTTTTAGGTGGAGTTGCCCAAACCTTATATTCTCAAGACCATCCCACGTCTAGCCGATGTGGGACTATTTGTTTGACCCAAATCCCAACAATCTATTCGGTCAGATCTGACCAAACAGCTGGGAGAAGGGGGAGGGGAGGAAGGGGGAGACCATATCGGGGAGGGGCGGATCGGGGGGAGCTTTGGGGGGGGGGGGGGGGGGGAGTGGGGTTACCGACGAGGAAGGAAGAGAGCGGGTTTGTGGGCGAGGGGGAGGTCATCAGCGAGAGGGGAGGTCGAGTGGTCGTTAGCATTAGAGGGAGAGGAGGAGGAGAAAAAAGAATAAATTTGTCATTTTTAAATTTTCTAGAGGTGCTTTTATTAAATTTGGGATGTCTTAATGGTAAGTGTGCCTTCCTCGTTTGCTGCGGTGGCAATATCTGCTTCCGTCCTTTCCCACTGATCCACAAGTCCAAACAATGCGTAACTTTGTAGTATTAATTATCATTCTTGTTCCAACCTCACATCACGTCGTCATAAAATCTCTATTTTTTCAGTGTTAGATGACCTGTCGACAACCACTCTTTAAACAAGCCCTCTATAATTTAGACTCACCAACCAAATGAAGCCTATATAAACTCCCGAGCAAACCTTAGCAGTGCACTTTCCATCTTCAACCTCTTGATATAGATCCAATGGCCAGCAAGATCTTGGTCATCGGCGGCACCGGGTACATCGGCAAGTTCATCGTCGGCGCCAGCGCGAGGCTCGGCCACCCCACCTTCGCCCTCGTGCGCGACACCACCCCCTCAGACCCGGCCAAGGCCCCGCTCCTCGAAGGGTTCAAGGGATCCGGGGTCACTCTCGTTAAGGTCAAACTCAATTTTTTTTTCTACTCTCACTTTTTTACCAATGAGTCAGGTCTCACGGGGGCGGCTAAGTAGCTTTACATGTATCGAATTTAAAGTAGTGATTTGTAATATCTTGATTGTTTTAGGGGGATTTGAACGATCACGAGAGCTTGGTGAAGGCGATCAAGCTGGTGGATGTGGTGATCTCGACCGTTGGTGCCTTGCAACTGGCTGATCAGACCAAGATCATCGCTGCTATTAAGGAAGCCGGCAATGTTAAGGTTAGTCATATTGATATCTCTCTCCCTCTCTTATTTGAATATGTGTGGCTTATATTTCTCTATAGTTCTTTCTTGTGTAAAAAAATGCTTCATTAAAATCTTTCTTAATCAATGCAGAGTCTTGAGTTAAGCACTGAAATCATGGACGATGGTATTATTACTTGTTTTCAAAGTCTATAAATTATGGATCCAAAAGCCGAATCTGCTATCAAAAATATATTCACCTAAACTTTTTATTTAGAGAAAGAATAGGGTCACAAACTCGAAAACCTTGGTCGATAAATCTGCACCAAACTGATACCACAGTTAATATGTGTGTTAACATTGCTCGATTTACATTTTAATTTATAATCTATCAGCTTAAGCAGTTATTGCATGCACAACTTGATCTGGATCTGATCGCATTCCAGTCTCTGATTAAAATTAGAACTAAACCAAGATGTAGCTAGATCCAAATTCCAATGCTTATCTTGATCTGAAAACTAAATACGTGTCCGAAATTACTTTCAAAGTTTTAGTCTAAACATTCTAGTAGATTCTGTTTAAAGTTCATCACTTTTATATTCACTTTTCGATGAGATTATTCTCAAGGATAATATTGTTTGACGATTTGAATTTGGGGTTCGTAGAGATTCTTCCCCTCTGAGTTTGGACTCGATGTGGATCGCGCCCATACCGTCGAGCCAGCAACATCAGCTTTCGCACCCAAGGTTCAGATTCGGCGAGCCATCGAGGCTGAGGGCATTCCTTACACCAGTGTGTCAGCCAACTACTTCGCGGGGTACTCCCTCCCAACTCTAGCTCAAGCAGATTCCTTCGGTCCTCCCACGGACAAAGTCGTCATCTATGGTGATGGGAATACCAAAGGTACATTCATGCACGCACGCGCGCGCACATACACATATACATGAAGATATATATTCTGAATCAATTACTAGATATTGACCTTTTACTTAATTTTTTTTTTCCAGCAATTTTCGTGAATGAAGAAGATATCGGCACATACACCATCAAAGCTGCAGATGATCCACGGACATTGAACAAGATTGTGTACATAAGACCTCCAGGCAACACCTACACTCACAATGAGCTCGTCTCCCTTTGGGAGAAGAAGACTGGCAAAACCCTAGAAAGGATCTACCTCACCGAAGAGGAGGTCGTGAAGAAGATTCAAGGTGAGCGTGAACTTCGTGTGTGTGACCATCAGTATTATGTAGTTTGTTTCTGGACTCATTTTTTCGCACTTTTTTTTTAATTTAAAATTTGTGAAACAGAGGCACCATTCCCAATCAACATCATAGCGGCGATCAATTACTCGACTTTCGTGAAGGGAGACACCACCAACATCGAGATTGATCCATCCTTCGGTGTCGAAGCTTCTGAGCTGTATCCAGATGTCAAGAACACCACGGTCGAAGAATACATCAGCCGTCTTGTTTGAAGAACCCTAAGGATGTTTTCTGAAGAACTCAGTAGCCTAACAAGGCAGTGAGATTATTGTTTGTGATCGATCATATGTGCTTTCTATGCATCTTATGCAGTCGAAATATGAGTTGTGTGATCTATGTTTTGTGGACTTTGTGCCTACCGTTAGTTGACACTGTAAGCACCTCCTATATTCTCCATAGTATTCTCCTCATTGTCTTGCATGTATCTTTGTGCCATCCACAACTAAACTTTGTGAAATGAAAGCTTTCTTTTGGTTGATGAAGTTGCTTGAAAATGTTACTCTGGTTCTGATGGTGGAAACATTACTGGAAGCATCAACTAAAAACTTATACAGGTTATGGTCAAATTATTATGTAGATGTCAAGTGACAGTAGCAACTGTGCTTTCTTCCAAATATCATATCGTTGCAAACCACTTTCTTCACAAAGACCAGAAAAAAGATCCAACAACGAAGACCAGAAAAAAGATCCAACATTTAGTTTCCAGACTCATAAAAATTCTCAAAGATGCAAGCATAACCAATTATCCGACGTTGAATGCTAAGATTAACGTTGAGAACAATAGAAGAGAGAGCTTTGCACAACAAATACAGAGTCACTATAACAGAGTATCCAAAAACTCGCTTACAGACATGTGTTTCACGTGCGGGTATAGCTCGGTTCCATTCAAGCCAGACGATTCGATGCTGAAGTTGGTATGGTCACTCTTGATAAAGATTGAATATATGAATATCAACTCCATGTTGCCGGGAAATGGTGTATCTGCAATTTAACAAATCATGTTATAGCACTTTGTGCTTCACAACAACATGCACAAAGAAAATGATCAAGATTAGGGCAAAAGAGGTGAAGCAACAGTAAATCAGAACTCAGAAATCAAAGAATAGCTGAAATATATGAGCGCATTCTTGATACAAATACCTTGGATACTCTTAAGGAGTTGCTCCTCGGATATATAGAGCTTCTCGAGATTCTTCCCTATTTTAGCCTCCCACATCTCAGCCAACTCGTTCATTGACACGACGTTGCCAGGAGGTCTCAGGTATAATACCTTATTCAATGTCCTGGGATCATCTATGGTACTAATTGCAAAGGCTGCAACATCAGAATCCTTAACAAAGATAGCTGCAGAGAACGTTCTCTACATTAAAAAAACAAGTTATAGGCAAACAATAGTCTAAGAAAATTAGGCAAACAATAGTTCAGGAAGATGTGCGCAGAAGCAACGTAATTGGAGAGACCTTTGGTATTCCCGTCGCCAAAGATCTTTAATTGGTCTCTTGGAGGAGTCTTCAGGCCAGGTTGCACGAGTGATGGTAGCAAATATCTCATGAAAAAGTTGCAACAAACAAAGGTACGAGGAATGCATATTTTCACTTTTACATAAAACAGAAATAATTTTTTTGAGTCATTTGACAAGTAGAAAAAAATTTCCTGATTATGGAATCCTTGGTGTATGATAGATAAAATTAGTAGCACACATGTTATATAACAATGATATCTCATTCAGGCCCCTTCATCCTGCTTTCAAGCAATACAAGGGGAAAATACAGTTTTTTGCTTCACAGGCAATTTATATGATCATCTCAATATTCCTAAGAGCTAATAGCATGCTCTCAGATAAGTACTTTAGGTTCACTTATACGAGTCCTACATAGGAGAAACTACCTATACAAGTCTCGTTCCATTATATTTTCTTATATGGCTCTGAACTTGATGCAAAGCATGTCCAAGTCCTTTCGGAGCCACTCAAATCGCTTTTCTATGACATCTCATTCTATACCTAAGCAATTATGGATTAGCGCTGCCCTTCTAGCATCTTGGATTTCCTTGTTCATGTTTGTTCATATTTTTTCAATGATATGCATTTATGACATCTGTAGGTTATGAATTAGCTCTTATGAAAAATACCTAAACAATTATGGACTAGCACTGCCCTTGTCCCTAAGCAATTATGACATCTCTAGATTTCCTTGTTCATGCTTTTTCAATGATATGCAAATACTGGTGGGAATTTGTAATCCTTTTACTTTAGCTCATTTATTGCCCAAGAAATGAATACAGATATTTACAATGAAATCTTACTCCTCTAAATTCTTTCCGAGTCAAAGGGAACTGGGAGATTCTTTCTTGCATGTTTCAAATATTGGTCGATTCCGATATATATATCGGCAATATCGTATCGGGTTTTTAGGTACCGATAAGATATTGACCCTATAATTTCAGCTGCTATCGAGGCTGATATTGCTAGTCTGACCAATATTGATGATATTGCCACTGTTACATGGAAATGGAGCAGTTATGTCAAGTGCCCATGAGCTCAAAGTCTCTAACATGGGAAACCTCCACATAATTTGACATGGGGACACAACTATACTTTATGAGTGTATAGAAACCTATATATATACCAAATCAGCATAACTATTCAGTCCATAGCTCGATAAAACTGATTTAGACTTTCTTTTTACATGATTGTGGTTCGAGATTTTTAATATGAAGTGTTGATATTGAAGTGGGAAGATGATGTCATCTCCGGTATGATGGCCTGGTATGTCATTTGAGTATACTTTGTAGTGAAGTGTCTTCAAGTGTTCAAATGTCTAACCGCCCTACAAGCCTTAAAAATGCAAATACGAAGTATCCAAGTTAAACTGTTACCGTAAATCTGACATATAATTAAATCATTCATCATTCAAGGACAAGAACACTGTTTATGATTATTCTGGGTGTATGTATTCATAGAGGACTATCTATTATAAGGAAGTATCTGATGAATTTGACTTAAAGTCATTCATGAGAAGTCAACCTTTTCTTTGACCAGCACAAGTCGAGTCTAAAATTTGAGTTGCAGTTACTTGAGGTTTACTTATGTGGACTTCAGATTTTAACAGCCAGGGTTCGGAGTTCGAGTTGTATTAAGGCATCCTTGGCTTTTTCTGTATCCTGTTAACTTAACCCCTCTACCGATTCATTTCTCTTAGAATAATCTTTTAATGCTGCACATATAAGGTCGTCATTTGATGTCAAATGTTCAAGTTATGAATGTATATGAATAATTGTTTCTCATTAAACCAGCCACAAGGATTACAATTAGATTAGTAGTTTGTCATTTTAGCCCCGAGATGGCCATGACTGCAAGCAGCTGCCCCCTCCCGTCACAGTATTTAACTCCTCTGTTTCCACTTACTTGTCTGTACAGACTACTTTTTCTCCTCCTCCTCCTCCTCCTCCTCCTGTGCCCTCTGTAATTCCTCTGTCTCCCCTTATTCCCCGTAAAACTGACCATTTTTTCTGATAAATGGGTGACTTCAATGCCATTTCAATTAAAAGAAAAGATTTCACATTTTGGCCAAAAATGGGAACAAAAAAATCATCATGATGAAAATTGAACACAGGTCCATACTCGGTCCACATTTTAACTTGTTTGTAGAAAACAGATCAAGAAACATCAAATAAAAAATAAAAATATTAATATTAATAAAATAATAAAATGAGAGAGAGACCTTGATGCACCCTGCTTCTTTAATCGCCTGAATGAGAAGCTTCTGATCAAGCACATGCTTGATGCGCTGCACAAACCACAGCATCCACTCTCTTCACAGCATCCAATAGACTCGAAAAATCATCTAGAGACCCCTGTTTCAAAAGAAAGAAAAAAATAAGCAAGAAATAATGCTATTTTCCGAACTAAAATTGAAAGTTCCGAACTAAAATCACACTGTAAAATCAAGTTTTGTTCCTTAAAATCAATTAGACCCTAAGTGGGTTTACAACACAACACAACACAACACATAAAAAAATGTTATACCAAATGCATTCCTAATTCAAGTTTTATGAAATAAAGTTATCTTGCTCAAAATCAATCAGACCTTAAGTGGGTTTGCAATAAATCATATAAAAACTTTGTTATATCAACTGTAATTCTATTTCAAGTTCTATAGAAGCATCAAGCTCTGAAATCAAGTTCTACTGCTCAAAATCAATCAGGCTTGAATTTGAGTATGAAATAAAACACATAAAAATTTTGTTATATCAAATGTTGTTCTAGTTCATGTTCTATTGAAGCAACACACTGCGAAATCAAGTTCTACTGCTCAAAATCAATTGGAACTTTAGTTGGTTAGCAGTAAAGCGAATAAAAAATTTGTAATATCAAATGCATTTCTAATTCAAGTTCAATTGAAGCATCAATCTGTGAAATCAAGTTCTATTGCTCAAAATCAATGAAACTTGAAGTGGGCATGCAATAAAAAAGATAAAATTTTGTTAATCAAAAGCAATTCTAGCTCACGTTCCATTGAAGCATCAGGTTATGAAATCTTCTACTGCTCAAATCAATTAGAATTAAAGTGGGCATGCAACAAAACACATCAAAAATATATAGAATGAATGAGATCACTGATTGAAGTTAGAAAAAGGTTGGACCTTGAGGAGAGTGATGCCATTGAGAGAAAAGGATTGGATGAGGTGGGACCTGCCGGGGTTGCTGAAGGTGGGCTCTCTGATGAGAGCAAAGGTTGGGCGCCTCAAATCGAGGCTCGATTTCACCAGCTCTCTGCGGAGCCTGCCGGTTGCTCCGATCACCAGAACCCTGCTCTTGGTCTCCATCGCCATGAGAGAGAGAGATGAGTATCGATGTTTGTTTGCCGGTAAAATTATAAAAAAGACCCTAAAGTTTCTTTTTTTTATTTCAAATAATTCCTTTTTCTCTCTCTCTCTCTCTTTTTTTCCTTTTCTTTTATTGGAGAAATAGAGTAGATACCTTAAAATATTCTGAGAAAAAAAATTAGGTTTGAAGTTTGCGAAACTATAGTTTGTTAACATTTAACTGTAATTTTCTAAATTATAGTTTCACTAATTTTAATTTTTTTTTGTTCTGTTTAGAAAAAAAATGAAGTTATTTAAAATTTTATTTTCCCTTTTTTCATTCTTTGGAGTTAATAGAAATATAATTCAACTAGATTTTCTAGAATGCAGTTATAAATCTAACTTTTATAGGTATATAAATACAGTCCGGTAAAATATGAATGATACCCAAACACATCTCATATAAGTCATTTGGAGTTAAAAGACTGAACTTAAACCAAAAAAGAAAAAGAAAAAACCCAAAGTTTAAAATTTTTCGGGGAAAAAAAAGACGGTTTTTTGAAAAAGAAAAAATAAATAAACAATAACATTTCAAATCGACTTCTTACACTTCTTTACATATTTGCAATCTTTAAATTTGATCATAGGGGAGACTACTGGCAGGATCAAACCTTCAAATTAGTTACAAAATTTGTTTATGTACAAAACAGTAGCAAGAGTATGCATGTAGTGTTTTGAATCATCAAAATTTGAACAATATCTATAGAGAGTATCAGTTCCCTGTGTGATTTTGATTAACTCGAGCGTTCCAGTGCCTGAAGGCTGGATTCAGTGTCCAAAGACGATAACCAATCTAACAAAGCCTTGTTGGCGAGCTCAGGGACCTCGTCGTGAGGGCAATGACCGGCCTGCAGATTAACAACGGAAGTCTTCGGGTAGAATTCTTTAATCCGGGCAGCCTTCGCAGGACCAACCCAAGGGTCCAAGTCACCCCATAGCAACAGCAATGGGCACGAGAGCTTGCTTAGAAGGCTATCGAGCGTGTACTTGGTCTGATTCGACATAAATCTTGTCATCAGTCTGCTCACAGTAAACGGGAAAAGGATGTCAGATGTGTTCATGCTTTCGGTTCTTGAACTACAATTTTGTATGCAAATATATCAATGTTATATGGCGAAATGTATGTGTGATTACCGGTAATAAACTTCTCCAGCATTAGGATCGCTTGCTGGTTTGGTAATCGATTCTACAAGATAGTCGTCTACATTGGAGGGATTTATGTATACCTGGAAAATCAAAAATATTTTTGCTAGAGAAAGAGTAAAAAAAAATGCATACTATCACTTGGACTAAGAAGAAGATGAAATTTTGGTTGTCGATGTGTACCAATGTATGTGAAATGGTATTTAGTGCTATGCTTTTATATTGAATGCAATAGAAAAGGTATCATCATTTCATGCACGCATGCTAACAGCTACAAACCCGGCATGTCTCTGTCCAGACTCCATAGAGATTCAGTGTGAAGACCATCATACATTTGTTACATTGTACCTACTTAAAAACTACATCTTTAAGAAACAAAAACGTTTAGCAACAATGAACTAATACGAGGGGGAGAAAATTTTTCTCTAAATGAATAGGAGAAAAATTATAGACGAACTTGATGTAGGAAAGATCCATTTCAGTTAGCGGTTTGGGAATTAAATTGATGTTACAGGATATGATATATGGGCCTAGAATTAACAATTTTGATTTACTCAACTATTTTTAAATATCACAATTGATGTCCAAATTGTCTCTTGATCTCTACTGTATTATATAACCCACTTGGTGAAACACAGAGAGATAAATCTGCTTCTGTGAGCTACATATCTCAAAAAAGGACCAAGAAAAATGGCATCATTAATTGAAATCAGTGAATTAACTTTGAAAATTTTCTGCTCCAAAAAGTTCTGCATGTTATTTTGATATTTGTGTAAAAGAACTATGCTGATTAGTTAAAGAGTACCATACGCTTTTCAACACTGATTTAACTCGTGCGGGTTGCTTTGCTTGCCAGAAAAGAAATCCAAGGACGATTCTTTGAAATACTTCCTTCAGTGGGTTGACTATGAACTTCTTTATGGCTGTTTCTTCCTCATTGTTGCTGGGCTGAGCGCTTGGGTTCCCGAATTGCCCCGCAGAATTTAGTAATGCAACTCCAAGAACTTGTTGAGGCAACTCCGCTGCTGCAAACAAAGCTGTGAAGCCACCAAGGCTGGCGAGCAAGTGTGAATTTGATTAACTGTTGCTATCAGATCATTCTAAACAATAGAAACTATGGTCAAATCAACAAGAAAAATGAGTAATGGTCATTTTTAGTTACCTATTCCCGACTAAGATTGCTGGCTCTTTAACAACTTCTTTCATGAAATCAGATACCTGGTCCCTCCAGACAGTTGCATCATATTCAATGATTGCTTTCTCGCTCCAGCCAAACCCTAGCAAGTCTACAGCATATACCTTGTATTTTTTCGCCAACTCAGGGATGTTGTACCTGCAAATGGCCATCATGAAAACAGTTCAATAGCCACTCACCAGTAACTGACACATGTAAGGATAGCCAATTTTGAATATGGAAGGCACATCTGGTCACATAAAAGAAAATCTCATTCTCTAACCATCGCTAAAGAATGAATTTTCTAAGTTACATACATATTTTATGTCTTATAACACAATGACCATAACTTGAAACAGTTCGTGAATGGGCAAACCTCCAATGAAATGCTGAAGCACCAAATCCGTGAATAAGAACAACTGGACGCCCCTTTCCTTCTTCCACGTAATGTATTCTGCGACCTTTCCATGTCCAAAATTTATAACCCTCTGGCTTAAAGGCCAACCTCTCCATTCCTACAAATATGCAGAATGCCTCATAAGGACACATTCTATTTCAAATTGGATCATAAGGTAAGCAATACTGGTCTGTATGCTATTGTAATGCGCGCGCGTGCACACAATCATATGATGTATTGGTGTTCTCTTATTGATGTCAATGCAACTCATCAAACACTCATTTCTTTCCTCATATTATAATTCATTACAAAGAAAGTTCTCAATTATGGCATGGTCATTGCTCATAGTTATGATAATGATTATTAAGAATGGTTTGTTGGCAATGCATCATATAGGTTGCTGATGAGGACATCACGCAGCTCCTATTTATCTTCTCATGTCTTAGCTAATTATTTAGTATTTTGTGTCAGCTTTATTTGAGTTCCTTTTATTTTGTTCTTTTGTGGACGTTTAGTACCACATCGGTTATTTCCCAGTACTTCTCTTTTGTAAAGCCTATATAAGGCCCCTTAAACTATTGGAATAATCAATGAATTATTGAATGATTAAAATTTCCACAAATTATCTGGTAATTCTTGAGTCTCTTTTACTCTCGAGTTTTGGGTGAGAAGCCCGCGTAAGGGGTGGAAACCCAAATTTTATCTTTTTTCTCAATTTAAATCTTGATTCGATTTGAAGGTGATTGCGATCCAGGTGATTTTACATCATTTTGGTATCAGAGCACCGGTTTTCAATCCCCTTCAAAGTTTTCCTTTTTCCAAATTTTTCTTTCAATCTCCCAAACCCTAGATCTGTCCCAGCACCAGATTTAGATCCATTCAAACAAAAAAAAAAGAAAAAGAAAAAGAAAATTACAGTGAAATTCTGAAAAAAAAAAAAACTGTTGAAAATTCCCGAAATTCCCTTCGAAAATCCCTGTTAATTCCCAGATCCTACTGTTCATCATCCCCATCCTCATCTGCAACAGGATCCGCCGCCGCCGCTCGTTGTTGTCGTCATCCCTGCCCCACGCCGCCTCTGCCGCCACCTCCGTCGTCAACCTCACCCTCGTCGGCAGCGCCTTCTTCCAACGCCGCCGTCGCCGCCCTCTTCCTCAGCTCCTGCCGCCAACACGACCCCTTCCTCAGTCAGATCACCGCCATCAAGTCCCCGGTACATCTCCCACAACCTCCTCCAGCCTCGCCGGAGCGCCGCCGTGACCGGATCTCCAGCGCGTCGCCTTCACCTCCTCCTTCCGGTGCCACCAGATTGGGCACCTTCCAGCCTTGCCCTCCCGTCATCATCGTCTCCGGCGCCTCACCGCAGCGCCGCCGTTGTCCAAGCCCTAGGAACGGATCGAAAGAAGGATCACCGTTGTCCAAGCCCCAGGCCGCCGACATCAAAATCGTCACCGCTCGTCTTCATCTTCAGCGTTGCCTCCGATCGACGAAGCCACCGTCTCGAAGGAACCTCACCGGCGATCGCCCCAGGTCGCCGTCGCCGTCACCGGAGCCGCCGCTCCAGTCGAGGGAGAGATCTCCGCCGCCGTTCCCGCCCAAGTCTGTGCCCTAGCCCACAGCGAAGAAGAGAGAGGAGATCGGGTGGGGGTGTGCGGGTGAGAGTGAACAGGCTATTGGGTCTCATTTAAATCCCAACCCGGATTTCTAAGTGGGCTTGGCCCAAATCCGCAAGCGGTTGGGCTGGATCCAAACCCAACCGACCATTTTAAAACCCGTTTGGGTTTTTAAGAGAGCTCAGCAAGTTGCGGGTCTGGGTTTGATCGGGTAGAGCGACTTGAACCTGAACCCGACCCGATCCACTTTAGTGACGTCACTGCTGACATCAGCAACCGGGTTAACTCACTGAGTTGACTCAGTCCAGATCCAGTTTTCCTGACTCAGCCCAAATCCAGTTCGTCCAGACTCAGTCCAGACTTAGTCCAGACTCACAGCATCACTTTAAACGGTCGTTCAGGACTCGTTTCAAGTCCGAATTGATCCGTTTTCGAGGCAGTGGATTCGTGACGACTAGTACTACGCGCCTACAGCAGTCTCATTCAGGTTTGAGCTACGGTCGTCTTTCCAGGCGTGTACGACTCCACCTCAGGTGATATCACAACTTGACCTAGTTCATAACTGTTGATTACTTGCAATTACTATACGGATCGCTATAATTTGTTGGTAGAAATGCTATTTGCTTCGATCTAGTGGTTGCATCTTTGCATCATTTTAGGAATGCATTTTTATTTGAACCTAAACTTTAGAGAATTTTGTTTAGTGCATGCATTTAGTTTAACCGACTTTAGGGCTCTCCATTGCATCTGCTTGCTTGCTTGAGTCATCATGACTAATCAGCATGATAGGGACTCCCACTTAGACCAGCTACACAATCTCCAACAGGGTCATATGTCCGTTCATGAGTACATTACCATATTTAAGGATTTAACCCTTCGTAGTGAAGTGAGCGAGCACCCTTCTGAGGCTCTAATTAGGTTTATTTGGGGTTTACGGCCTAAGATAAAACGTGCTATGATTACTGGCCCCTATGACCTAGACACCGTTGAAGATGCCTTTGATGTGGCCTTAAGATTGGACTTGACTTTCAAGACACTGATCAATGCCAAGGTCAAATGTTCTAACTGTAAGGGCTATGGACATTATCACTATCAGTGCCCCTCGGAGAGTCAACCTGTTAGAACTGTGTCCACTGATGAAGTTGACGAATCGAAGCCTGTTAAGGATGACCAAGTTTCTTCTGGAACTGTTAATAAAATTGAAGACATGGCAGTTGATTCTGTCACACAAATTATTGGTGAAATTCATAAGTCTCCTGATAGTGCCAATGATGACGTGGACGAGACAGTTGAGCCTAATATACCCACTGTGCCTAACCAGCTAGTCGAGTCTCCTTGTGTTGAACCTAGTTTTATGGTTATTCCTATCAATTCATCTTTTGGGGAGTCACCTGAATTTCTTGCCAAGGTCCAACAAATGGTTTCTAATACTTCTTTTTCAGGTTGTTTAGAGTTTGTGTCTGAGTCCTCTGTACCTCCATTTTTAGGTGTGTGTCCTTCTAGGCATATTATATCTCTCGTTCTCTCATCGTTAGGAGCTATGCTTAGAATACCTACTGCATTGCATTTGCCTGTTGCACATATTGATGATATCACTAGGCTGATAGCAATTTGCAATAAGCCCTACAAATTTGCTGCATACCCCTATAGTATTTTGCAGGAATTTACAGTTGATAACAGGGTGATTGCTTACGAGTTGGATAGCCCGTGGGATCCTGGTATCAGCTCCGTTTTCAGTCAGGATGATGCACCTCGCTCTACTCCCTGTTCCTTGATCGTGCTGCTATCTTCCACCACCGATCTGTCACGGAGACCAGCTCCTCTTCCGCCACCATGGTCTCGACATGATGTTCCCATGCTGCTGCCACGACCACCACCTTGGCCCGATTGAGATGCTTCGTGAGGAGAGTCCTCATTCGACAGGGTCGAGTTCCTCCCACCCCGAGGGAATTGATGAGGACATCACGCAGCTCCTATTTATCTTCTCATGTCTTAGCTAATTATTTAGTATTTTGTGTCAGCTTTATTTGAGTTCCTTTTATTTTGTTCTTTTGTGGACGTTTAGTACCACATCGGTTATTTTCCAGTACTTCTCTTTTGTAAAGCCTATATAAGGCCCCTTAAACTATTGGAATAATCAATGAATTATTGAATGATTAAAATTTCCACAAATTATCTGGTAATTCTTGAGTCTCTTTTGCTCTCGAGTTTTGGGTGAGAAGCCCGCGTAAGGGGTGGAAACCCAAATTTTATTTTTTTCTCAATTTAAATCTTGATTCGATTTGAAGGTGATTGCGATCCAGGTGATTTTACATCAGTTGCACTGAGATTATTCTTTTATGCTGTAGAGTTTATTTATATGCACAGTTAATGTAACTCTTTTTCTCCTTTGTCTCCCTCTTTCCTTCTAATTTTGGGATCCCGCATAAGCAAACATGTCATGCAGATTTGGAAACAACTTTTTCTCACAAGGTTCTTCAGCTCTGGTGTAGAACAAGAAAACTGCACTGTTTGAGAAGAATAATATCTTAGGGAACTGTGGTGATAATGATATTAAATACTCCACAGTATATTCCCCACAAGTTTTAGTATAAAGTAAGCTTTGTTGTAATTGTGTTGCTTAGGATTGGTGTAGTTATCGTCATCATATTTCCCATAAAAAATAGGGACAACTATGGATCATGACTTAAAATTGAGAACACTTTTCAAAACAACTAACTCTATGAATTGGTGCCAACTTCCTGGCCAAGGTAATTTATGAGAAACGGAGGAAGAGAGGGCCATATGCCATAGAACCTTGACGACAGTTGTAGATGAGTGGACATTATATTCATTTTGTATTCTCATAGGCAAGGTAGTCTCTGCCAGATGCAGAAGGACAACACTTGCCCGCCGACTGCCTTGCCTTTGGTGGTTGACGGTTTGGTCAACGGCCTGTGACTCAAGTTGATCTAATCACATAAGGAATGAAAGGTATATTTTAGTGTTTCTTGAGAGAGAAATTGGGACTAGTTTCCTAATTAGACTATGGCTCTTTGGCTGGCTATAAAAGGGAAAGTTGATTAGGATATCGAAAAGGAGACAGGCAGGTCTAAGATGAAGGATTTTTGGATAAAGAGAGGTCAGGGTTCTTCTTGAGAGAAAAAACAAGGGCTGAGTGATTATTCACACAAGGTCTTGAATTAAGGGGAGGTGCATAATGTCCAATATGTTATCATTAAAAATACTAGAATATGCCTCACGGTCCCTATGGAGGAAGTCAATTGCCAAACCAATTAAAGAGTTGAACAGTCTTTTCATACTGTTTCTTGTTTCTTTTTTTCTCCATTTCTTGTTTGGTTATCTTCTTGGTTGACATAAGGTATGTAAAAACTATTGTAAATCTCCGACAAGATCTACCTTTCTTCTCATGCTAAAAGGAACTAGACAACAAGCTTCCTTAGACCAAGCAAAAGTAAGACACAGAGGGAAGATGATGTGTATGTTTTAAGATCACCATAAAGAACTTACAATATGAACCTGTGTTTTGATGTCTTACAAAGCATTCTCAACATTGAGTGATGCAACTATTAATCTTGTACTTTAGCCAGAAGGGTTGGCAAAGATGATGAATCTTCATCAAAGAATATGTTTGATTTAAAGCATTATCATTATTATTGTCCTAACATTTATCCCTCCTGTATGCCAACACGACACTACTCCTTGGATGATATCCTTCACTGTTCAATCAGTCTAGCACCCCCCCTTGCATCTTCTAACAAACAATCCCTTACTTCTCTTCACAAAAACTGTTTGTATATTAATAGGTAAAGATGTTAGGAATTTGGCTAAGCCCATTTCAGGCGAAGTGCACGAAGATAAATTCGTTAAGAGGCTTGGAAACAAATTTGACCCAAATGGAAAACCCTCTAATGGGAGGTATCAGATCCAACTTATCTAACCAAATATGCAGCCATCTCCTTAGTCAATGCAGGACCAACACCATATTCCTTTTTAACTAAACTCATCAATGCACCTAAATCTACCTATTTTCCATTATTCCACTATGCGAAACATGGATTCTGACAATAGAATCATCGCCTCTCATCTATTAGGTTGTGTGTGTTTTTATTGAAATTTCCCTTCATGCTAGGAAAGTGGGTCCTTACACTTCACCTTGTTTGAGCATTGTACATCCGTGTTAATGGCAGGATTTTCACTGTAAAGATCATTTGACAATGTTTGCTTGAGCTAGCAGGTGATGGTACCTAGGATACATGTGGAGCCATCATGTCGTACATGTGTCAAACATGTATATCAACATGATACTTCTAGTTTCTATGTACTTTTAGTTATTTGTTGTGTGTCCATGCATCGTGTCATGATCGTGGCCGTGTCAGCGTGTCTTATCCAGGCAACATAGATTCCAACCAGTTCCATCTTCCATAACAAAAATAAAAAAAAATAAAAGGAGGAGCACTTAGTCAAGACAATTCATTACTCAATTCAGAAGAGCTACAAATTGCTAACTCTTTTGTCTACTAAAGTAATGAGAATTACACACTCTATTTCCGAATATTATGGAAAATATAGATCTTCAACACAAATTTTCTCCAGCCTAACTTACAGTAAAAAGACATCAAACAAGACTCTTAGCTCAAAATTTCACATAAATGGCAGAAACTTAAATATCATTCCACCAATATAATCCAAATACCCAGATAAAATCTAAAAGAGGAGACAACGTACCTTGAACCGGATCCGCACTCACCAGAGAACATAAAACCGACAAAGTAATCCCTTTGGACACCAAACTCCTCCTCAAAATCCCCCCTTCACTTCCTTCCAACAAAAAAAAGTCATTTTTTTAACAAAAAACGTCTTTTTTAAAAAAATATCTCACCCATAAACAGAAAATAAAGGAAATGGGCAAGTTCCAGAGCTAACCACGAGAAGAGATCCTCTTAGTGAAGAGGCGCCTGCGGTTGGAATCAAAGAGATTGGCTTTAACTGAATGCAGAGGAGAAGCAAAGGAACAAGACATTGAGGTAAATTTTTGGGAGGAAAAAGGAAACGATAACCCTAAATGAGATCAGATTTCAATGAGAAGAGAGAGGAGGGGGGAGTCTGAGTCCCTGAGCTCTGTGTGGTTACTGGCAGTTTGGAGCTGTGGATCATTTTAAGCCAGTTGAGGGAGGGGAAGGGGGAAAGTGTAATTTTAAGATTGTTTCTAGTTCTAGTTAAAAAAAATAAAAACAAGAATTTCGATGAAAAAGGTGGTTTTTTTTTTTTTTTTGTTGCTCTTTGATAAAAAGAAAGAAAGAAACAGGGTTCTTTTTGTATAATGTAGAGACAAAGGAGATCGGAGGAAATCAGGGTCTGATCGATCCAGGGACATGATTTTGATTCTGATCACATTTGATCGATGCCAATGCGATATCTTGATTTTTATTTCACAGACTTTTTCTATGCCTCGACGCATGATATGCTGATTATTTGTATCGAAGTGCTCCCTTTGTTCTGATGTTTTAGTCTTTGTTGTTCTTTTTCATTTTGACGCATGTGAGTACACTTGTATTTTTAACTTGAAAGAACTTTTGTTTTTTTTCTAATATTTCTTCTGAGTTATTTTCATTATAAAAAATTTAATAAATTGCGGGGGCCAGTTGGTTCACCATTTTTTTCATTAAAGAAAAAGATAAAAGCAAGCTGATAAGAGATGCCACAATTGAGTTCCATCTAATAAACCCATTCCTGAGCCCCCGTTGGTCCCAACGGTTCAAATATTTAACGCACACCCCCAGCAACAAACCACAACTGTATCTTGCAATGGAAGCTACCACCCGCCTCCTCCTTGGTTCCTGCTCCCCTCCCTCGTTCGCCGCCTCCGCCTACCCCGCTGCCCCCGCCCCCCTCTTCCAAACCCTATACCCACAAAATTACCATCCTGCCCCCGACCCCGCCCCTGCGTCGCCGCCCGCCTCTCCTCCTCCTCCCCCCGCGACCCCAGCAAGCCCTTCTTCCTTTCCCTATCCTCCCCCTCTTTCCTCCCCTCCTCCAAACTCAACCAAGATCGGGCCGTTCTCGAAGCGGGCGGCGGCGCCGCGTCGCCCGTCGACAATCCCCAGGGCGTCGCCGGCGGGGGCGATCCATGTTTCTGCGGCGAAAAGGCGGGGGCTTGGACGGTGGTGCTTCTGGGGTGGCTGGGGGCCGAGGAGAAACACCTGAAGAGGTACGCGGAGATGTACAGCGCGCGGGGGTTCCGACCTGTGAGGTTCGTGGTGCCCGTGAGGGACACTGTGGGGCTCGATCTGTGCAGGAACGTGGAGGAGAGGATCGACTCTCTGGCGGTGGATCTGGCGAGGTGGTGCAAGCAGAGCGAGAGGGATGGGAAGGAGCGGCATTTGATCTTTCACACGTTTAGTAACACTGGGTGGCTGACGTAAGTGATCGATTCCTGAAGCTTTTTGCCTTTTTTTCCTGATTAATTAAGCATGGAAAATTGGAATTTTGGACTGTTGACATCTGCGTTGGTAATTTAGATATGAACGACCTAAACTCGAAGTGAAGTGGTCATTGGTTAGTTACAAGCTGAAAAATCAATAATGTGCTTTATAACTTCACATACAAACTAATAATGTGTCTTTTAGCAGAATTTTCAAGGTTACTTGGCCATTAAATTGATATTGTCTACGGAGCAAAATTTAAATTCAAGGGGATTTGATAAATAATCAGTAATTTTTTAACTAGTTATCAACCGGATGTCAATTCTCTGCCAATTGCCAAGCACCTCAGCAAGGCACCTCCAATTTAGATATGATCTATATCTAACTTAATTGAGAAGGTTTTTTGCTTTTTTGCTGGTTTTTTTTTTTGGCTAATCATTTCGAACTGGAAATTTTTGGACTGTTAATTTTGATCTATGACGTTCAAAATGTCTTGGTTGTATTTTGAAGTTTGAACCAAGGATTTGTTAGGAAAGAAGAAAAAGAAAAATAAATTTCGTGAATGCCAATCAGAATGTGTAAAATTGTTAACATACCTCCAAGTAAAGTGGTTGCACAATAGTTGTGAACTTAATAACCAACATTATATTTTATAGCTTCACATAAAAAATGGTGTATCTTCTAGCATAATCTTCCAAGACAAATTTAGCCATTAAATTAGGATTGGATATGGAGCAAAGTTTTAGTGCAGGAGTTTTGATGAACAATTTCTCTCAAGTCTTAACTAGTCATCAACCTAACACCAACCGTTTGTGATTTGCCAAGTTCCTCATTAAGGCAACTATGGACAAGGAGAGTTGCTCTCCAATAAAGCCTTAAAGGCCATTTCTGGGTTTACTTCTTATTAGTTAATGAAAACAAGGTATAGCATCTTTAACATGTGAGTACATGAGAAAAAACACTGGGATTATTTTCTTAGGGAATGTTAATCCTGTAGCTTCTACGACAGAAAATATTTCTGGACTTGTTGAAGATTGTTTATTGCACACTTTAGTTTACCCATTATTTTGTACAAGAATCAGAACAAGTTCTTATTTTGATATTCCTAGAAACTTCCCATCTTTGTTTTAAAATTGGTTGTCCTTTCAATCTTTGCATAATATTTCTAAACTCTATCGGGTGCAAATTCAGTGCACTAACCTAGTTCTGAAAGAAACATGCGCAGAAGATGTTCCTTAGAAATTTAACATAAATTTCTATTGCTAGTGTTATATCTTACTTTTTAAGTTTCATTATAATGTTCGGTATGAAAAGAGCTACATTACTGTTTTTGCAGTTATGGTATTCTACTTCAGAACTTTCAATCAAGGAATGGTATTATCGAGAAGATCAAGGATGTATTGTTGACTCTGCACCTTCTGCGGAGATAAGCCCTCAGGTTTATGTTATTAACTTTATTTGTTTTCTTGCCTGCATGATTTCTGGATTATGACACGGAAATGTAGTATGTCGGGTACAGATACTTGTTAATCTAATCTAAACAAGTGGAAATTTTTTTCATAGGCATTAATATTATTCGCTGTTCGGTTTAGTTTGTTTTGTGGCTGAAACTGGTTTGTGACTGAACTATAACATTGAACTTTTCCATTCATGACGACATTAACTCTGGCATGATAAGTTCTTTTGTAGCGGTAACAGTGGCTACTGGGTGAACCTTAGGATCGTTCATTATTTATATCCATTTGGATGTCAGAGTTTTCATTCTTCAGATTCAGAATGCAGAATTCTCTAATGAAGATTGCAGTACAGATCTTATCATGCTTGGTGTTTCCAGTTCCTTTCTCTCTCTGTTTTTTTTCCTTTTTTTCTATTTCAAACTAATGTGGTTAAAGCCTTCTGGAAATGTCTATATGCAGCGTTTCTATCTATAATAATTCTACAATGGAATTTACTCAACTTCTATACTTACATGTTTTTTGTGGCAGAGTTATGCATTGGTATGCACTGTCTAACACCTGTATTTGCAGGTGTGGGCTGCTGGTTATTGTGCTGCTTTATTGAAGAAGCGCAACCCTTCTTTAGTTGAACCTGTCGAGGGTCGCAAGCTTGATGGGAAAAGCAGTCGATTGAATGCACAAGACATAATACCAGCATTGATTGAAATGATCTTCTTGAAAGTTTTAGAAGTACTCTTCTCCTTGGCTCTTATGCTTCCATATGCAACACGGTAAGTCATTATACTCTGCTTTATTTAACACAAGAACAAAGTTCTTTGTCAGAAATTTATTTGAGAAAGAACTTTGTCTCCTTCCAATGCACTATCTGGTTGTGCTGATGGTTTTGTTTAAACGGTTGTCTTTATGCATCTGAGGAAAGTACTGCAACTTTCAGTGCGATAATAGTAAATGTTCTAGTGTTGTTTAACAGGAGGTTAAACAGCATCATCTCTACTCTAAAGGACCAGCCACCCTGCCCGCAGCTCTATCTTTACAGCTCGGGAGATAAGGTAATTCCAGCCAGTGTAGTAGAACGTTTCATTCAAGAGCAGAAGGCTTTGGGAAGAAGTGTTCGTGCCCATGATTTTGGTTCGTCACCACATGTAGACCATTATCGGAACTTTCCTCAGATATATTCTGCAATAGTAAATGAATTTTTAAAGCATTGCTGCTCTACAGTTGTTTCCCAAGCATAACCTGCTAGACTAGGCCTACTGTTGGGCCTCATTTGCTTCAAGTACATTATATTGATGACATGCTTGCAGAAAATTATATTGAAGCCTGTGTTGGATGGGACAGGTAATTTCCCAATCTATCATAGCTAGAAAATATTGATATTTTGTCGTATTACAATTCAACATTTTGTTTTGTTGGTGCACCCATTATATTATTCTAAGTAGGTGATGACTCTTGGGTTGGGATTTTTTTTTTTTTTTGGATTCTTGTAATAGTCATCTAATGACTTGGAGCCCATAAGCTGTTGCATTATATGCAACTCTTAACTTATAGTACTTGTACACTGCATAATTTGGCCCTTATGCAACTTGTATCTCACAACTTTGTAACTCATCAATCTTAATGTGTTTTCAGCTGTGGGAATTCCTTTGTTCATCTTGTTTACAATGTGCGCTTCTATATGTCTAATATCTCACAAAAAATCAGCATCTTTAAGTTCTTTCCTGCGCTTAAGATCCCTTTTTGGTATGGCTCATTAATAAATTGATAAAATTTGAGGGGGAGAGAGGAAGTAGCTTGATGTAGGCAAATGCCTTCATTATGGATGCTAAACCCATCAGTAATCAAAGGAGGGGAATATACAAGATTGCTTTGGAATCATGTTGCTAAAGCCATGGCATGTTATTTCATTAAGAAACAGTCTGTAGTTGAACAGGTTAAGAAGAATACCATCTGGATTTTTTAATAAATATAATCAACCATGCTTTTGCAGCTAATAAATGTCTATAAAATGAGTGTAGGTGAAATTGAATGGTGAAGTGGATGGTTTTGGTAATATGTTCAAGGTTAGAACAAGAAATGAGTGTATTCCTAAAGCTAAGCTGCTAAAGGTAGCTTAAATGAGGACAAGGCGAAATCATTTAGATAGTTTGGACACGCGCAAATAGAGATTAGAAGGGGGATAGGTTTGTAGTTAAATGAGCGGCGTGAACTAGGCACAAATATTTGCTACCTTTAATTCTTCAACTAAATAGAGAAAAAAGATTCATGTAGCTGGCTCAAAAGATTTGGATTACATCCTCCTTTGTAGGTCATTTGTACAAAATATGCCTTTTAAGGAAAATTCAGAACCTTCAATTCTCGGCTGGTTGGATACTCAGTTTGAGTATGAAGTACATGAGAGCACACTAACCAACCCTCAAATTCCAATACAAGATCTCAAGCATAATGCCTTCCTATAACTCAATATAAGGTGATTCATTAAGAAGTCACTTATTGATCAAAACCATCCTTTAGTAACACCAACAACCATTGATGAATAGCATCCTCATCTTGATACGCATGGAGGCATCAACCGTTGCTTATTTAACTCTTTCTCACTATCTCCTCCCTAGTATATGGGAGTTTTTATCTCAAACCTTCAAGGAATACCTTGTTTCCAGCCTTACATTTCCCTCATAACCTTAGATAGTCATTAAAGCATCATTGAATCATAGCCCTCTTATTTTTCCAATCAAAGAAACCACAAGTTTGCATCAGTCAGTGCCCAAACCTGGGTTTTTTCCCCCTCAGATTCGGCTACAAACAAAGGAATTTTGATCAACCGAATCTCTGTGTGCTGACTGAAATCATCCAGACTATTCTGAACAATTTAGGCAGCAACCAATGGTAGTTTTGATCCACAAATATTCCCTATATATGTTGCCAAAATTCCATGAACCTCCTTCAGTTGATGCAGCACTTAGATTTTCTCCGTTCCTCGACTCCCTCGACTATCTCTTCTATTGGCTTCCCACAATAATTCTTTGCTTGAATTTAAGATAATCATCTCAGTAGCCTCCAACCCATAAATCCACAGAGTAGCCATTACACAAATGTTATATCACCATAAAGAAGAACAGAAAATTATGGAAGTTCTGTACTGGGAAATTTGTTGGTCACCGAATTGCAGTGGTATCTAGGCAGGAGGAGATGCTACATAATAGAGGAATATAAAAACATGAAAAATTTGCAGCGTGTCTCTAGCCTGATATTCTAGTCTATTTAGATGCCCATTACTTATATTTAAAAAGGAAAAACCATGCAAGACCACTAAATTATTGTATTTGTTGATAAACCCAAAGATAGCTCAAGGGAAACCCAAAAGGACTTCGAAGAATTGACAAATTCTTGTAATTTGTTGATACATCCAAAGTAGTTTTGTCTGGCCAACTTTGCAGAAACTTTCTAGAGCTCCAAGACCTTGACTCCTTCAACTATACTATTATGAGTATTTATATTTAGTATTTGACTTAGGAAGTTAGTTGGTGTTTGACTTAGGAAGTTAGTTGATAATTCTCCAAGAATAGGATGTATGGAATTAGTTGATTCTTATGCAGAGATGGCTATTACCTCCCCTGCAGGGATTTTTATGGATGATCTAAAATTGGTTTGTGGTGAATTTGCCAGGCACACACTATTTACTAGAATATTCATAAGACTGGTTCTCGAATTTGTGTTGTTTGAGTTTGGGCATTTGTGAATCTGAAGCCTGTATAATTTGCTCATTTGTTTAGCAAGGTCAGGTATACGGTTCAAGAGGTCATGATGTAGCACACAAACAATATCAGGGAGTGAGCTGAGAAGTCCTGATATGTCAGAGAACCACCACATATCTTCTTGTATATTAGAATGGAAGGACTAAAAAATTGCCTTTCCTGCGGCATCTCTAGTGTGTCTGTCATCTGTCTGGTTTGCTTTGTTCAGAAATCAGGCTATTCATGTTAGGTTCGTATCTTTCTGTTTTCTTCCACTTGAATTTTAGGCTAGAATTTCTTTTTCTTTTTCTTTTCTTTCTTTCTTTCTTTCTTTCTTTTTTTTGTGATGTTGACATAGCCATTAGCATCTTAGTTGGCCATGATTTGATTCCAAATTTGGCAGGGCATCTGATATAAACCGATTCAAAATGTTGTAGAGTTGTCCACACGATATCAGATTAAGTGATTGTCTCTTATTTTTATTTTTATTTTAGGGTAAATTGGGGTTTAGCCCCAAAGAAATTTTATAAAATTAATAAAGAATTTGGGTTTTTTTTTTTTTTTTTTTTTGTGGGGGGGGAGGGGGTGGTGGATTACAATATCTCTAACATACAACAAGATAAGCCAAGTAACCAAAGAAAGAACCAACTATGACGGTTTGCGACATTTATGAACTGGGAAGTGGGATTGCCATAGAGCCACCAAAGATGTTATCCGATCGCCAAGCTCCAAGGTAGAAGAAGATTATGCTTGAAAAACCCTTTGATTCCATTCGCGCCAAACTATTCAAATGGTTGTGGTGACTACGCAATCTCATTGGTTGACTTCAATTCGAGCCCAAAGATAGGCAATAGAAGATGGCCAAGTAGATAATGCAAGACGATTTCGTTCCGACGCCCAAAATTTCAAAGTGAAAGGGAAATCAAGGAAGATATGAGCAACGGTTTCCGGATTCACCCCACAAAGCAAGCACGGCGAAGTGATATGGATATATCTTTTGGAAAGATTGTCCACCGTTAATAGACGATCATGATATGAGAGCCGCATGTGTGTTTTAGTTTTGAGTGTAGCTTGAATAGTCTAAATTCACCGAAAATAATTATTCTCTTCAGGGTAGTCGGTGAGATTTCTATATAGAGAATTAACGGTGAAGAAGCCATTTCGCTTGAGCTTCCATTGTCGAACATCCGGAGTAGCGAGGGAGAGGTTTTTGGGTTGAAAGAGGATGAGGAGATTGTTGAGGTCATGGGGAGGTCATGAAATGGCCAGACATGGTAAAATCATTTTAGGTTATTTTTGAGGCATTTGATATATCACTGAACTTCTGAGTTCTGTTTGGAGTACAGGATAGGTTGAGATGGTATGTTTTGTATCCTGGCATCAAACTGTATTTGATCAATTTATGCCTTTTTGCAGTGAACATGGTCCATGCTGTAGAGGAAAATTCCTGTAGAGACATCAGTTCTGAAGAATTCTTACAGTTGATGTTGCTTTCAGCAGTTCAACAAGTGGCCATTTATTATAAATATTCCAGCTCCTGGAAATTTGGCTCGCCTACTAGTTTCCAGCTCAACCTTTGTGGATATGTGCAGAAGTGTTTTGTAACTGGAAGGAATTTATTATTTTTCCGAGGAAGGGAGTTATTTTTGTGATCAGCTTAATTGAAATTTGAAGGAGATTGCCCACCTAAATTGTATTAGCAACATTCTGTGTCTCCATGGTTGAGAGCGATGGGCAACCTGCTCAACAGCTTGCTGCTTAGTTTATGACTAACCGAAACAGACTTTGGTGAACATTTAGTTGTTGTACTGTATTGATTTTTGCATATGATGTTGTGAAAAAAAGCTTCTTACTATTGCATTTATGGGTGTGGCGTGCTCACATCTGTAATATGCAGTATGGTCAATAATAATTTCTTTCCCCCCATTGCTAGTCTCTTGATTATGATACTGCTTCTGAGTGACTCTGGATGATATTGTCAATTGGCAACATATGCGAAACAGCTTTGATTCTGACAAACTGGCATCACAGGAGGTTGGCAATGCCATTTTGTTCTTTTGATTTCTTTTGTTGGAGGAAAAAAATCTGTTCTTGATATTTATTGTTGCATTTCTTTCAGTAATCCCAGACCACAGGAATTTCTTTTGATTCGTGTGGTTGTATTTGCATATATATATATATATATTTTAATTGTGTTTTTGGGACCAGGAAGCAAAATGATGCCGAAGGTGTGGTTGATGGCACAGAATTTGATTCTCTGGTCTGTGATTTGCATACAATGGACAGTACATAATTTGTTCTAGTGCCCCCATCTAGATTCAATTCAATTGACTTTGTTCGGAAAGCAAAATTTATTGATGTTAGGAGTGTGATTGACGCGTGCAACCCCGGCTCAAATATAAATCACACATTCCTTGGTTGGAGCCTTGTCTTTGGCATTTGTTCATCATGGAGGGTCTTGCAGGAGAGGAGAAAGAGCGGGCGAGGCTCAGAAGAGCCACCTGTCGAATTGTTATGAAGCAGTAGTTATCGGAGGGACCTTTGACAGATTGCACCAAGGCCACCATTTATTCCTTAAGGTATGTATGTCTTCCTCTCATCCTTCTTCTATATCTCATATGACTGTATCTGAGTTCTTGATTCTTGCTCTATTCTTTGTGCAGGAAGCTGCAGAGTTGGCGAGGGAGCGCGTAGTCGTTGGGGTCTGCGACGGGCCTATGCTCGCAAAGAAGCAGGTCCTTGTCCTCCCTCCTCTTCTCTGTTCTTGTTCCTGATCTTCATCACAGTTTATGCTCCTTTGTTTCTTGGACTCGAAACTTTCTTGAATTTGTTTCCTATATGTATCCTACTCTTTTTCAGTATGCTCATCTGATAGAATCCATAGAGAAGAGGATGCAGAGCATACAGGACTATATCAAGGTACATATTCAGCAAATTCTCAATGAGTTATCTCAAGACTCTACTTTTCATGTTGAGGTTCCTGATAAACAAAGAAAAGAGATGCACAGTAATCATTTATGCCAATCTTATCACTATAATTTTTTGTTATTGCAGTCCATCAAACATGACCTGATGGTAACCACAGAACCAATCACTGATCCTTATGGCCCATCAATTGTGGATGAAAATCTGGAGGCAATTGTTGTTAGGTCTCAATCTAATTCTACTTTTCTTTTTCCCTTCCTCTTTCTTTTCTTTGAAGAAGTTTAATGAGGGTATTTAAAAATTCATTTCCGATCAGCAAGGAGACTCTCCCTGGGGGACTGGCAGTCAACAGGAAAAGAGCTGAGAAGGGCTTATCCCACTGAAGGTTAGATTAGCTCTAATCCCTTGTTACCTGATGAATTCACAAGATTGCTAGCATGGTTTTGAATACCGGCTATATCCGCAATATCCTATCCGGATTTTTTGAGGTACCCGATATGATATTAACAACATAGCTGATATTTTGATAATTACAACCAATATTAATACTAAAAACCATTAGCCGGTTTCGATACTAATACTGAGATTGTAAACAATGATTGCTAGTTTTTAATCTCTCTAAACTGAAAATCAGGCAGATTGTAGTAGTAGACATTGTACCAAATGAATCAGGAGACAAAATAAGCTCTTCTACACTCAGAAAACTTAAAGCTGAGGAAGCACTGAGAAATCAACAAGAGCAGCCACAGCCACCACCAATTCATCCAGAGTGCTACACTAAAATGTAAAAAACTTTATAGTAGCATATTATACACCCATGGAGACAAGGTAATAAACACATCATCTTGCCTTATATTTTACACTCATTTCCGGGACATAATGAACATAACAGTAGTACTATTACATATGCTACAGCCTTAAGCAGACTTGGTGCTTGTGCCAAGCTCTGCAACATGGAACTGTGTTGCATATTTCTGTTGGGCATCTGTGGCTATCACTGGGGGTTCATTCAGAAATGCCCAGTTGCTTCTGGTCCACCTGCAGAGTTAGAATAGTAATTGTAGGAACAGAATCTTGCGAGTATGATTCAAGAAATTTGAGGGATTTTTCACTACATATATTATCTTCTCTACAATAAAAGAAAGAATTTATTTGTGAAGTCTGACATAGTTACATATGTTGTTATTTCACATAAATTAATTTGTTTAGCTTTCTATCTAGTTTTAACAAATGTTTCCTTCATCAATAGTCAACCGATTCTTGCTTCAGAAAGCAAGAAAGTGAATTGCTCGATAAAGGGCTAAGAAACAGTTGTCTGAAAGTATAAAACTACACATCTATATCACTAAAAAGTGAGATTCTGCTGCAAAATCGGAGCAGTTCCCTCATTTTTTTTTCCATTTATTTGTTTTCTAAAGAACTAGGAATCAAGTCAAGAAAGTGGAGAAATCCATCAACACAACAAGTTCTACTGATTTCACATGGACTAGGAAAGAGAAAGAAATTCTGATTAATTATTCAATGAAAAAGATGCTGATTCTTAGAAAAGCTCACATGAAAGATTGTGATTTTAAAGTTAAAACTCCTAATATTAAAACATAAGACCCTAGCTATAAATCTAAATTTAGTAAGAGCCCAGAATTCTTTTTCCAGTTTGGTGTGAATTCTTTTCTAAGTTGATTCTTTGATATCAGTTTTAGTTTTACCAAATATTTCCAGGATGAATAAATTCTTACTTGAAAGATGGAAGTCACTAACTTGCTTAAAAAAACCTGTTAATTAGAAGAAGAAAAAAAAGGTGGCTGAAAGCATAGAACTATACTTCAATAAAAAGAAATTCTGATTCTTATTGAATGAACACATGCTGAAACTTCAGAAAGGATCATATAAAAATTGTGATTCTAAACTAAAAAACTACAACCTAGCTACAAAATCTAAGACAACTTTTAACAGTCAGAAGTTAAAACAGTAGAGCGAATCAGATTCATACCAGCAGCTCATCTTGCCTATCTTCTCATCTTCTGTCTTTGGTCCATTGTTCAGTGAACTCTCCTTTTTATCAGTCAGAGGCAGTGAGTTTGATTTCTGATACCTCTTCACTGACGCTTTATGCATGTTCTCCTGCACAAAAAAACACCATTTTCATTTGAGCATCCTCACAAAATCTAAGCACATAGAAAAATTGTGTGTTAAAGCAAAGAAATACCTGGTTTTCATTTTGATTCACCTCCTGAGGTTTCTTCACTGATTTCCAGTATGCAGCAATCTCTTCTTTGGTCAGTGATTTGTTCCTCTGAAACACGGCTGCAAACAAAAAAATTGCTCACTTGTTAATATCAATTACCAACTCTACAAACAGTAAAGCACAAAAAGTATTATGAGCAAGTAGGTGATCAGTAGCATTTTACCATCCTTCGGATCCTTGATATTTGCATCCCATCCTGCCATTAGAGACCCCATGAGCTCTTCTCTCTTCTCTGATCCAGACTAAAGCAATGATTTTCTATTTTTTTTTTGTTAGCAGATGAGTCAATCTTAGGTCTTGGCTCTCTTCCAGCTTTCTCTTTGGTCTTATCTTCACACTGTATTTGTTACTTTTAAATAGAAATGTTTGCATCAGACTTTATACATGATATGAGCAGAGTGCTGAGACTCAGTCAAGAAATTTATAGAAGCCTCTGTTAGAACAGCATGCATGTTGGCAAGTGGCTTGATTATTGCCCATGGTTATCTTGTTTGTGTCCCACAAAAACTTTCTGGTTCAGCTGTAGAGAGATTTCAGTGGGCTGTTAGTGGGTTGGGTTCGCGTCGGATTTGGATTTTACAAGAGGTGGATCCAAACCATATAGTCTCATTCCGGATCGGATCCGGGTCGGGACCGGGTTGGAGATAAAGATCTCAGATAACTTATTGGTAACATTTGCTGACTTACCTCTGAATATCCTCATTCCTCAGAGATAGAGAAGATGGAGTATATTTACAGAACATGTTCATACTGTAAACTTATGATCATAGGCTGGGAACTCTCAATGTTTATTGAGTTATTGGGTTACTAGATCTATTTGAATTAGGATCCATTTTCATTACACACTGATGTGAGGTATCATTCAGGATCCAAACTATCCAATTGGATACCTCTTTCCTTGGAAAACAATTCTCAGGTTTTTCATTAGCAAAAGCACTAAGCACACAGGATTGTCTGCCAACATTTTAAAAATGGTAGGTCCCATACCATTTTAACTTTATTGATGTACTAAATATATATAATTTATGCATTTTTTATCCCAAGTGGATTGAGATGAAGACAAGGGGGCTGGTAAAAATGTCCTTAGGATGATAACATCCACATCTCCTAGGTTCAATGATTCATTTCATTTTTCAATTTGTTTTTGGGTAACAGGAGATATGGAAACTTCTGGATGATAACAAAATGATATAATTATTCATGAGGCCACTCCAGAAACTTGGAGTGGGAGTACAATGAGTCATAGGGCTGGGAATGGGCCAGATTGGGCCGGACTCATGTAAGTTTGCATCAGGCCCACTGAGACCAAGCCCAACATAAAACCAAGTTTTAAATATTTTCTGCTCATCCATCAAGTGTAAAATGAACAGTCAAAATAGTGAGTTGGTTAGTTTAACGATGCATATTATTTAAAATCTGACAAAAATTAGTGTGTAGGATTTTTTAAATATTAGATCATGATCAAATGGTCGGATCGAGAATTTGTATGTCTAAAATCATAGAGTTAAGTAAAATACTATTTTAGGCCATTCATTTTGTGACTTCTTGGTGGATGGAGAGAAAATATTCAAAATACTTGTTTTTTAGTTTTTAAACAATGTAGATCAACTTTAACTGAGTGAATCTTATATTTGAATGTTGGGAGATTGAATTTGAGTGAAATGTATCCAGGCTCGAATCCTTCCACATGTACTAAAATCTCTCTCTCTCTCTCTCTCTCTCTCTCTCTCTCAATAGAGAGACTTGTGTCATTCCGGAAGGATTCGAGGTTGAATCCTTCCCACTCAAATATAAATCATTCGACATTCCAATGCACGATCCATTTCGTTGAAATTGATTCATATTATTTCAAGTAATTAAAAATAAAAATTATATATTTTGAATATTTTTTGTCTATCCATCAAGTAGGTGCAAAATAGACAATCAAAATAGTAATTGTTGGAAAGAGAGAGATTATTACCTAGGAAGCTGACTAGATTGCTGGATTGCCATGGGTCGCGTTGAGAAGATCGCCAAGGAAGTCGACGACGGAAGGCAAAGTGAACAGCAGCAGAAAACAGCAGCAGCAGCAGAATCAGGCAGGGTCGGTCGACCGGCCCGGTCGACCGACGTGCACAGCATGCACAGAGGATGGAGCGGTCGACCGGGCCGGTCGACCGCAGTGCCTGACTGACAGATCCCAACTGTCGGGTTTTCTGGGTCGACCGGCCCGGTCGACCGGAAAACCCTGACTGACAAACCCAACTCTCGGGTTTCTTGGGTCGACCGTCACGGTCGACCGGTATAAGGAAGTCGGTCGACCGGCCCGGTCGACCGACAGACGGGTTCTGGGTTAAATCTGATGATCCGCTGTATGAGGTATTTAAGCCTATGTTGATCCTAGAGTTTTGTATCTCTGAAGAGAACCTGCGAAAAGGATAAGCCCTAAGTTCTCTTGCATTCAAAGAGACTTAGAGCCATTGTAATCATCTTCCTAATAGAAATCTCTCCGTTGATTGTCCCGAGGACATAGGCATTGAGGCCGAACCTCGTTAAATCTCGTCTTTGTGATTTGTGCGTTCTTCGTGTGATTGTGGGTTTGTTCTTTGTGCTGGAGATCTTGGGATTCTCTATCGTTTGGTTGTTGTGATTGGATCGCGCGCACAACAAGTGGTATCAGAGCTTCCGGGTTGCACTTGGGATTTCTGAGGATTCGAAGGGCTCGAGATCGGATCCGGTGGAGATCGTGTGTCGATCTCAGATCTGAGGTATTGGGTGTTCGAGGAGATCGTGTGTCGATCTCAGAAGGACTCAAGGAGGGCTCGTTGAATCCGTGGTGGAGTAGATCTGGTGAGAAACTCGATCTAGGGTTTCGAGGGACAGGTAAAAATCATATTTTTTATCTGTGTATAGATCTATTTCAAGGTAGTTGATTTTCCGCGTAGATAGAGGATCAGGGAAATCTCAATGGCAGAAGAAACTGCATTTGTTAAGGCAATGAACAATCACCCAAGGATTGAAGTTGTTAAGTTTAATGGGACTAACAATTTTGGTATGTGGAGATGCGAGGTTATGGATGCGCTGAATGCATCAAACCTCGAAGACACTCTCCTATTGGCGAAGAAGAAGAACACTATCACTGATGAAGACTGGGCGAAGATGAACAGATCGGCATGTGGCTTGATACGTTCATGCTTGTCACAAGACATAAAATATCTTGTGCAACATGAGACGTCAGCGAAGAAACTGTGGGAAACCCTTGAAAAGAAGTACCTGACGAAGAGTGTAGAGTCCAGGTTGCAGCTTAAGAGTAAGCTGTATCAGTTCAGGATGAAGAAGGGGAGCACAGTCAATGAGCACATCAATCGATATACGAAGCTTCTTACAGATCTGCTGAATGTGGATGTCACGGTTGATGAGGAAGATAAGGCGGTCATCTTTCTGAATTCACTTCCTGCAAAGGAGTACGAGACATTCACACTGACCTTCATTAATGGAAGGCAGAGCTTGGATTATGATGAGGTGTCGTCTGCACTGATGAGTTATGAGACAAGGAAGAAGGAGAGGCATCCTTCTCAGTCAGGATCATCGGCGGAGGCATTGGAAGTAAGAGGCAGAGGTTCATCAAGGAAGGGAAAGGAGATTGGAGGAAGATCGAAATCCAGGCCGGGTTTCAGAAATCTGAAGAGGAATCAGTGTGCCTTGTGCAAGGAACTAGGACACTGGAAAGCAGAATGCCCTAAGGCCAAAGATAAGAAGGTGGAGTCAAAGACCGAGGCGAATCTCACACAGCAGATGGATCGGATGATGACTCTTCAGTGTTCTCTCTCTCGGTTACTACACCTACTATTAGTAACTCAGATAGTGCTGAGTGGATCTTGGATAGCGGAGCCACCTATCATGTGTGCCCGAACAGGGCCTGGTTTTCTAGTTTTGAGAAGCTGGATGGATGTTACACGGTCATGGGAGATGACCATCCGTGTAATATAGAAGGGATGGATACAGTTCGCATCAAGATAGAAGATGGGATAGTTCGAGAGTTGAAGGAGGTGAGGTATGTACCTCATCTAAAAAGGAATCTTATCTCAATTGGCACTTTGGAAGCATCGGGCATGGTGATATCTGTTCGAGATGGCGATCTCAGGATGATCAAGGGCTCGATGGTGGTGATGAAGGGCGTCCGCCGAGGAAATCTTTACTACTTGAAGGGTAGTATGATGACAGATCAGGTGGAGACTTCGAGTTCTTCAGATGTTGGTGGCCCGGAAGTTTGGCAGGGAAAGGTCGGACAGGAAGAAGAAAAGTCTTTGCGAGCTCCTGCAAAGAAGGAAATGGAAGGTGCTGCTACCTGCAAGTTGGAAGGTGGACACAGCGTTCTGGACAAGAAGAAGGTGAGATTCAGCACCAGTACTCACCACAATGAAGGTCTTCTTGATTGTGTTCACATGAGCGTATGGGGACCTGCTAAGACGGCATCGCTTGGAGGTCACAGGTACTTTGTCTCGTTTATTGATGGTTCATCTAGGCAGGTTTGGATATATCCGATGAGACAAAGGGAGAAGCCCTAGATGTGTTGATGAAGTGGAGAGGAAGAATGGAGAGACAGATAGGTAGGAAGATAAAGGAGCTTCATATTGGTAATGTTGGAAAGGACATGTACCAGTTCCTACAATTTGGCCAGAACACAGGGATTGTAACTCACTTCACAACAGGTAAAGATGAGTTGGCTAAAGAAGTAGTCCGTTCCTTGCTGGAGGAGGTTCGGCGGTTGTTGTCTAATGCAGGATTAGACAGGTCGTTTTGGGCTGAGGCGACTGAGTATGCTAGCCATCTCATGAACAGATCGACTGCAATTGGAGGTAGAGCTCCACTGAATATTTGGTCTGGAGAAGCTGCTCAAGGTCATGGTGTGCTGCGGGAGTTTGGAAGTCCGGCCTACTTCAGTGCCAAGAATGGCAAGGTGAATCCGCAGGCAAAGAGGTTTGTCTACTTGGGTGTCAAAAGGAACAGGTACAGGTTGTGGGACCCCGAAGACAAGAAGATCGTGATGAGCAGGCATGTCACATTTGGAGAGACTTCAGTGTTGAAGTCCACTGTCTCTCAGCAGGTGGAGAGGACGGAGACCAAGGAAGGATTGCAGCGGGTGGAGGTTGATGCTACTCCATCATCTCCAGTTGGTTCGGCATCAAAGGATACTTCAGCGGAGGTGACACCGGGTGGAGTTCGTGATACCAAAGGTGATGCTGAACAGGTTGACGACATTGTTGAGGATGTCGAGTTATTTGCAGCCATTGGAACTAAGGTGAAGCCACGCTTGTGGAGAAAGAAGCATGAATCTCAAGCTTGTGATTGTGACAAGCTGAAGTTGAAGGCCGTTGTTCTCCATGATGGTCGGGAAGAGGTTCATATGACTCAGTCAGACAGGTTCGCTGCTGCAAATAGAGGTACCATTGTTTGAGCTTGTTGAAGCTCATTTTAATGAACTACGGTTGGCTTGATCCTTTTGGGCAAAGGTACGTAGGCAGCCGTAAAGGCGCAGCCATTTGGTGATGCAACTCTTATGAAGCTAGTTTGGGTTCTCGAGATGTTATAGTGGATCTTCACGTAGAGGTGAAGAGTTGTGGCCTATTGAAGCTTCAAGTAGAGATGGAGAGACTTCACGTAGAGGTGAAGAGACTTCATGTAGAGGTGAAGTGGTGTGGCCAGTTGGATCTCACGTAGTGGTGAGATGGTGTGATCTCGATGAACAGGTTTATCTTCCGGTTAGAAGATGTTGAGCTTGCATAAGGAGTGGTGTGCATCAAGTTGAAGCCGATGATGTTTGGTGTGTTCTACGCAGACTTGGTTGGACCGTCAGTGGAAGACAGTAGACTAGATAGAGCTGGTCAGTTGGAGAGTCAGTGTTGGCTCGTGAGGAAGTCTTCGTGAGGTCGTGAAGTTGCGGAGTAGAAGCCATGTTGGTAATCGGCAGGTATGAAAATTCTCCTAAGGTGAAGTGCAGTGAAGGCATGTGCGATGTTTTCCAGGAAAAGTTGAGCTAAAGATTTTAAGCCGAGATCGTGTGTCGATTTCGCCGAGATCGTGTATCGATTTCGACCGGTGCACGCAAGCCGAGATCGTGTGTCGATTTCGCCGAGATCGTGTGTCGATTTCGCCAGGTGATGGACTGGGGTTCGTTGGAGTTCGGCTCAGATTTGGAACTCTTCGCCGAGGTGGATAATTGTTGGAAAGAGAGATTATTACCTAGGAAGCTGACTAGATTGCTGGATTGCCATGGGTCGCGTCGAGAAGATCGCCAAGGAAGTCGACGACGGAAGGCAAAGTGAACAGCAGCAGAAAACAGCAGCAGCAGCAGAATCAGGCAGGGTCGGTCGACCGGCCCGGTCGACCAACGTGCACAGCATGCACAGAGGATGGAGCGGTCGACCGGGCCGGTCGACCGCAGTGCCTGACTGACAGATCCCAACTCTCGGGTTTTCTGGGTCGACCGGCTCGGTCGACCGGAAAACCCTGACTGACAAACCCAACTCTCGGGTTTCTTGGGTCGACCGTCACGGTCGAGCGGTATAAGGAAGTCGGTCGACCGGCCCGGTCGACCGATAGACGGGTTCTGGGTTAAATCTGCTGATCCGCTGTATGAGGTATTTAAGCCTATGTTGATCCTAGGGTTTTGTATCTCTGAAGAGAACCTGCGAAAAAGGATAAGCCCTAAGTTCTCTTGCATTCAAAGAGACTTAGAGCCATTGTAATCATCTTCTTAATAGAAATCTCTCCGTTGATTGCCCCGAGGACGTAGGCATTGAGGCCGAACCTCGTTAAATCTCGTCTTTGTGATTTGTGCGTTCTTCGTGTGATTGTGGGTTTGTTCTTTGTGCTGGAGATCTTGGGATTCTCTATCGTTTGGTTGTTGTGATTGGATCGCGCGCACAACAACTCTTGAAGGACCCGGGCTCCATCCCAAAAGACTAGCCTTTTAGGTGGAGTTGCCCAAATCCTTATAAACCCAAGACCATCCCCACGTCTAGCCGATGTGGGACTATTTGTTCGACCTAAATCCCAACAATCCCCCCTCGAACAAAGAGTCTCCCTGCAAGCTTAACTATCTTCGCACCGTCCCTGCAAGCTCAACTATCTTCGCACCGGAAGATCAAATGCTCCATCGAGATCCAACTCTTCACTGCGTGAGGTGGCGGCACGCCTCCACTGCCAAATTTCTCGAGAGCCAGACATTAGCTTCACAGGGGCACCGGAAGATCAAATGCTCCATCGAGATCCAATTCTTCACTGCGTGGGCGATCAGCACGCCTTATGTGAAGTACCAACTGCAGTTCGGTCACTCCGTACAGTGGGGTGGGGGCAGGCCCATTGCGCCTTTGCGCCATTAGGGGGATCTATACATCGTCGAACATCACCCACACACACAACTAAGTTTGGGGCATGGCTCTGATACCACTTGAAGGACCCGGGGCTCCATCCCAAAAGACTAGCCTTTTAGGTGGAGTTGCCCAAATCCTTATAAACCCAAGACCATCCCCACGTCTAGTCGATGTGGGACTATTTGTTCTACCTAAATCCCAACAGTAATTGCCTCAATCAAAGTTAGTTATGCCTTCATTTAGTCCTTATTGTTTATTAAATATGATAATATCAGTTCTTAATTAGTCTGCACTCTCTTCAAATCATCTTTACCGATTCTCTTTTATTGCTGTGAATCGAGCAACTGATTCAGCTGTGTGATGAGAGGATAAGGACGGCGGATTTCACCTTTTTATTTAGAGAGTAGATAAAAAAAAAATAACCTCTATAATTTTTGTGAACATATATATATATTTTTCCCTATAATATTATTATTCATCCTTTTCAATATTCTCATTTCTACTGTACGGTAATTATTTTCAGAATATCATTTAGAATAAAATATTAGACACAACAAATGGCAGAGTTATGAACTGAACTACGATCGTCTGTAAGACAGTAGATCGTCAAGATTTTAGCACTAACAGAACATCCAAATAATAGCTGACGTGACCCTTGACCCCCCGGGTCGCCACCTCCGCCACCCGCCCTCCACCGTAATCTCCAGGTTCCGTACTCAAAACCTCAATTCAACTACACAAGTCCAGTGATCAATAATCCAATACAATACTTGTGCCAAATGTAGAAGAAGAATATATTTAAATATTTATAAATAATTTTTTATTTTTTTAATTATTCAGCCCGGGCTGAGCCCGGGTCACTCGGGTTGGGGGCCAGAGCCGAGTTTCAAAAATGGAACCCAGGCCCGAGCTGAGCCGGATCGCTGCATTTTGACCGGGCCGGGCGGCCGTGCCCGGCTTGGCTGTGCCGTCCCGTTTTGACATCCCTAGCTCAGATGCAAGAATTCAAATTCATTGTTGATGATATGTGAGAATCCTTCACACACAAAGAAAGGTACAAGTGACTGTGCATAACAAGAACTGAAGTGAAGTGAGCGCAAGCCAGAACTACTATTATTACAGCAATCCATCCATCAATCGATCATCCATGATTCAAGCTCAGAATTTGTTGATCTTCTCGATCACCATGCTGATGTTAAAGTAAGATGATCCTACTTTCTCCGTGGCCGATCTCGCTGTCTCTTTATATTTTTTTAGTGTCGACTTCATCTTCTTCACCTCCTCGTCTCCGTCTCCCATCAGCTGGCCCACTGCGGCCCTGATCGCCTCCGCCTTCACCACCCCTTTCCCCTCGACTTCCACCATCCTCACGTCTTCCCCCGCGAGAATCCTCAGCCCAATTCCGAGCACATCCACCACCAGCCTCTCATTAATGAATTGCTCGGGGTGCAGCGGCCACGCGATCACGGGCACCCCCGCACACACCGCCTCAACTGTGGAGTTTCCACCGCAATGCAGCACATACCCTCCGGTGGTTCAGTATGGCCACCTGCGGCATCCGTTCCGTCACAATCATTCCTTGACCCTTCACTTTTTCGTGGAATTCGCAACCACTCCTCGATGGTATCGCGCCGCTTCTCCCTCCCCTCACCACCCACTAGAATGGGCTCACGCTGCTGGCGAGACCGAGGGCGATCTCCCTTAGCTGCTCGGGGCTGAACACGCACTCCATGCTGAAGCTCACGTGGAGGATTGTCGCAGTCTCTTTCATGTCGAGCCAGGCCTTGATTCCATCCCAATTGCCACCGCCGCTATGACACGCACCAGCCCGGCGCAAATTTTGCTGCCGGTGAGGTTGTTCTCGGCGAGGTGGTTGATGCACTCCGGCGCCAGCTCGTAGAAGCTGTTGAAGAGCAGGCCGCAACACTTCCTTTGTGAGTCACGCATTTTTTCGAGCACGTGGGTGATCTTGTCGTAGGGCGGGATTTCGCCGGGGGCGAGCTCGACGGAGTGCGGCTGGCCGACGAGCCTGACAGGGCAGGCGGCGGTGGTGTCGCAGCCGTTGATGAATATCTGCTTGGAGACGGAGAAGACAAAGTGGGGGATGGAGTGCGCGGCTCGGGGGTGCCTGTGATCGCGTGGCCGCTGCACTCGGAGCAGTTCATTAATGAGAAACTGGTGGTAGACGTGTTCAGAATTGGGCTGAGGATGGCGGAAGCCGAGGGGAGAAGGTTGGTGATGGCGGAGGCGATCAATGCCGTGGTGGACCGGCTGATGGGAGACGGAGACGAGGATGTGAGGAAGATGAAGTCGACAACGAAGAAATATAAAGAGAACGAGAGATCGGCCACAAAGTAAAGAAGATCATCCTACGTTAACATCAGCAAAGTAATCGAGAAGATCAACAAATTCCGAGCTCGAATAATGGATGATCAATTGGTGGATGGGTTGTAGTAACAAGAGCAGCTCAAATTCTCACTGTACCTTTTGAGTTTCGAGATTCATATTAGCAACATCTTGAATTTGAATTCTTACATCTATGACAGAATGAATGGAGGAGGGTTTAAATAAGTTTATCGGCTTATTGTTTTGTAACTGGTAACCATACTACTTGAATTGCATTCATAGCTAATTTACGTTGCCCATTAAAAAGTTATGATATTGATTTGAACAGTCTATTGATCTTGACTTGAAACAGACACAGGATCCTAAATCCAACAATATAATTTACTCTGATTTGGACTGTATCTTTGCATGTGAAGCAGCATCTTAATTATCATTTAGATGTTTGTTGTACTAAAATTAGTAGTTGAGAGGTCCAAATCAGTAATATTAATTTTCTACTATTTTATAGATGGTTGTAGTTCAATTCATAACTCTATTCAAAAAAAAAAAAAAAATGAGCAGAGTAGAAATGAGAATACTGAGATAAATGAATGGTAATATGCTAAGAGTTGACAGAAAATATGATGGAGATGGTAGGGTGAGCAGAGTTTCGGTTATAACCGAAATAACCGACCAAAAACCGAAACCCGAACCCGAACCGAACCGAACCGCTCTAGTTCGGTTGGTATTCGGTTTTGGGTTACAAAACCCGAACCCGACCGAACCGAACCGAACTTCTCGCCCTATGTATTACCCCACCCAAATTCAAATTAGTGAATCATATAGTTCATAAAAAAACAGGTGGACATTATCTCATTAGTTCTAACATATCATATTTTATATTGAATATGTGAAAGCCATGTTAAGTACACTATCATAATTGAGAATAATATTTATATTAATAGAGTTCTTTCTTTTGTAATCTTGTTAGTAAAAGTTAATAATAATTATGCGAGCTTTGATATAAGAACCCAAATACAGTGTAAAAGTTTTAGAATATGAAATTTTCAATTCACATCAATGTTAGGGTCTTTTACTTGTTTCTAATTTAGGTATTGGATATTTGAGATTAGGATATTTAAAGGATGATAATATAATGGTGATTAAAAAATGCAAGAATGATGAAAATATATGAGCCTAACCGAAAAACCGAAAAACCGAACCGAATTGAGTCGGTTCGGTTCGGTTCGGTTACTAAGTCTAATCGGTTCGATTCGGTTTTGAAAAAATTAGTAAAAACCGAACCGAACCGACCGATGCTCACCCCTAGGAGATGGGTCAGAGATGTGAGACACAGACCAATAAGTGTACTAGTTAGGTAAAGAAATATTATCATAATTAATAATCAATAAAGACTGAAAAGAGACCTAAACTAACATGTATTGCACGTGATGTGGAGGTTGGTGATATATGAGGCAGAGTAAATTACAGGTGGGGGTGTGAAGCCTTAGAGGGCTGAAATTTCTGGAAAAAAGTATAGAAAAATGCTTAAATGAGTACATAGTATGAAAGAGACTGGGCTGAATTGTGAGGTGTCCAAGTAATTGTTTGAAATTCCGGTATTTATCGATATATCGATCCATGATTAGTACTTATGCATACCGGTATATCAGTCGGTTATGGCTGGTATACCGCCACAAATAAATAATGATGAATAATTTTTATTAGTAATTTTAAACTACTTATAAACTATATAAATTTTATGTTTAGAATTAATTAATAAATAAAAATAATTATTATATACATATTTGGTATCGATCGGTACACCAGTGATATATCGGATTTAAAGACCAGTATAGGTCAGGACGCTATAATGTCATATATCGCTACAATCACACTGGAGGAGGAGGAGGAGGAGGAGGTGAACTACAAGTGGTTTTGACATCCATTTTCTGTACTTTTCACTCTAACTTCAACAGCATAGGTTATTTTCTGTCCCATTTCTATCTTTTTCTGTTTAGCCTCTTTGTTTATTTTATTTTTTTTTCATAATAATAATTGCAAGCCTGTATCACAACAAGAGTTAGTAAGAGTTAGTACTTTTGAGTGTTCGGTGAGAGTTAGCGCTTTTGTCGACTGCTGATGCCAGAACTTGTCTCTGTAAGGCCCATCTGTCTGTATGGGTCAACCTCTAGTGTGGGCAAGGTGTTAGGCCCAGTTTAGGCCCAACTTGTTGGGCAGCCCAGTGTGTCTGATGGAAAGAAGCTAATGGAAAAAAGAAGGAAAAAACATAAAAGAAAGATAAAAGAAGAGGAAAGATAAAGGGGAAAAAAAGAAAAGAAAAAAAAGATAAAATATTTTCTGAAATGTTATTGATACAAATAACTAAACATGACATAAGACTAGAGAATTTCAGAGAGGATTTCAAATTAAAGACCAAGGTAATTATAATTCCACTCTTGCAGCTACAATATAACAAACAGTGGCTAAACTTGTCATTGATCTCTGCCAATTCAGTTACAATTAAAAAAACATCATAATCAAATTAATATCAAATCAAATTAATTTTACTATAACTAGTTGAATCAGTTAGTCCTTCGCAAGGGACATTTCGGTCAGGCTTTGGGTTCGTAAGAGCTCCGCTCACTCACATGTCATCGATTCAAACCTTCGCGCGACCGTAATATTAGATGCCTTCATGCACCCTTGGCTATTAAAAGAACTAGTTGAATCGATTAATTTTTAATATTTGAGCTAAGCTAGCAGAGAGGAAGATCCTTTGGAGGAGGCAAGATGGAGTCATCTGGCCCTTCTCCATTCTCCACTAGAAATGCCATCTCCAGGCCCCATGATGCATGGACCTCAAGGTGACAATGCATAAACCAAACCCCTACAAAAGAAAATACAATAAACATAATTAATTAACTACTTAATCAAATTTTGGTTTAATAGTAGTGATTAGTGATTACCCGGGTTATTTGCCCTGAACCGGACCGCGGTCCAGCCGCCCGCAGGAACCCGAACCGTGTTCCTCTCGGGCGGGTCCACCAAGTTGAACCGGGCCGGGTCCACCACCGGGTCGAAATTCCCGACCCCACTCCCAACCACAAAGAAGTTGTACCCGTGCAGGTGGAACGGATGGGACTCGATTGTGAGTAGGTTTGTGTCTTGGAGAACCAGCTCCACGGTCGAGTTGAACCGGATCCTACTGACCCTGGTCCCTGCCGCGGTCCCAAGGTTCGCCGTCAGGGGCATGCCGGTGTAATTGAAGGGGACCGCCGGCTCATCGGGGAAGTCAGCCCGAAAGACACCGCGAATCCCGTGGTAGTGAGCTTGGAGCAGGGCGGTTTTTGGCGTCACGAATGTGATGTTGTTAAGTGAGGCAGTGAACCGGTTTCGGTCCGGACAGGTCGGACACGGGTTCAGCCCGAGCCCGATCGTGTAGAAGAGTCTCCGGTCGACTGAGAGCGGCACATTGGCTGGGAAGTCAGGTGAACTGAGGCTACGGAGCCTGTCATTGTAGCTTGTGACGAAAACTGTGTCGTTCGACGCAGGTGAATTTGGTCGCGTAGAGGCAGAGGCAACAGTGACAGACGAGATCTTGATGTATTTGAAGATGGCCGTGGCCGCAGCCGTGGTCACACTGGAAACGGGGTTGTCGATGAAGGGGCGAGCGGCCGCGGAGTAGCTGGCAGGGGGACGGTCGGCGGCGAGGAGGGCGGTGGTGGTTTGCCCTGGGGAGATGAGGAGGAAGGGAGTGGAGAAGGGTTTGCAGTAAACCGCATCTAGCTCGACGACGGTGAGACTGTGGCCAGCTACGGAAAACAGGAGGTCATTGTTGAGGGCAGCGTTGATGATTCGGAGAAGGTAGGTCTTGCCCTGCTCGACCTCCGTCACGAACGTCTCTGAAACAAGAACATTGCATCATATGAATCATCAAAATCTTAAACAAATCAAAACTTGGATGCACAATTGAGCAAGCTAATTCTCGGTGATCATACCATTCTCCGAGCATGGGAAGAGCCGTCCCGGCTTCCCGTTTATCGTGTAAGCGTCTGACGAGTTCGCCGGCAAGCCGAGCATGTCCTCTCGCTTCACCATCTCCTCCACATCCCCTTTCCACCATTCTCCTACTCAAAGAAATATTGCATAAACATGGAGGCCTTGTACATAATTAACACCATAAGATCATGCAATTAACTCACCTAGGATCAAGTTAATCTCTCCATGGGGTTTTGGGAATGGGAATGAGTCTCCTTTCTTGGGTGTGATCACAAATGCACCATGAACAGTTGCCCTAAGCCACACTATGTGCGCATGCCACCACAAAGTCCCCCTTTGGCCAGTCACATTGAACCCATAAGCATAGCTTGCACCACTTTGGATTGGGCACTGAGTTATGTAAGCTGGCCCATCTGCCCACCCATTCCTAAACTGCTTCAATCCATGCCTATAGCATCACAAATCACAAATATGTAATGAGAATCTTGATCGCATGCATGCATGCAAATACATATGAGACTAGGGTGTACTGTAGTTAGCTATGTGTGCGCATGTACCAGTGTATAGACATGTTGTATTGAGCATAGTTGGTGACATTGATGATGAGGTTGTCTCCCTCTTGAACATAGATTGTCGGTCCGGGGAACTCTCCGTTGACGGTGACGATCGGCTTGGTGTTGCAGAGCCTACTCACATTCTTCACTACAACCTGAGGCACAAGAGAGTGAGAAAGACGTGTAATATATATGGTTGGCGAGCTAACACCAAATTGAAGATCATGGAGTAGGGCTGGAGAGAAACTCACATCAAATTGGTACTTCTTTGTCGCAGCTTCGATGGGGAGAGGAGGAAGGAAGATGAGTAAGCAAAGGAGAGAGAAAAGGAGGGGCTTGTTGTAGGAGAAGGCCATGTTTTAGGGTTTTGAGGGTTATGGAGCTCTAGGTGAGGTTTATATAAGAGAGAGAGAGAGAGAGAGAGAGAGAGAGCACGGTGTTTGTTCGAAGGGAAGGTTGTTATTAATGCTGAGTAATGGTGAGGTTTGATGATTTGGAAGGTAATGGTGGTGGGAGGGCTAAAACCCAAAACCCTAGCTAGCAAGTAGCAAGTGGGGAGATGTATTTGTAAGGTGAAAGACATGGGTTGATGTAAGGCTACAAAACTTAGCAAGTGGGAGCTTGTTGTTAAGTAAAGGACATGGGTTCTTGTTTCTAATTAAGTAATGTGCATGGGTGTGCATGAAACCTCCACTTTGTTTTTTTTTGTCTTCTTTCAGAGGGAATAGGGTGTGGATGATATTCTTAACCTCCTAATTCAATAATTACTTTTTGAAATTGATGGATTAATGGAAGTTTAACCTAAAGACACATCTATAAGGTCCAAACAATCGAAATTAAAAAATTGAGTTCAAGGCATCTTAAAGTTCAATTTTTTTAATGGAATTATAGTTATAAACAAGATAGCAAAGTAGCTTATTTTTGAAAGGGCATTTGATTATGAAAAGTATCACAATTATTTCTTGCAAATTTTTTGTTTAGACCTATGTATAGAGAGAATAATGCAAGGTTGTTGAGCAACTGAGATTGAAAATAAAAATTGAAGGAAAAAGAAAAAGAAAGAAAGAAAGAAAGAAACTCTAGGGCCTACCATTGTGGCAAACATCTCTTTTCTCAGGGGACCAAAAGAGGTCCTTTGGTGGTTGGGTTTTCAATAAATCAAATACTATAAGAATCAAATATTTATCCACTCATGGAGAACCCATACTTTGATGACCATGGGGTGGGGCCTTATCTGATCACCTGGTCAGGGTTGGGTTAGTTTGGGTTCATGACTGAAGTGGCAGAATATGTTGCCTAGAAATTTTCATTGGTAAGGGAAAATAATTTAAGATATTACACTGTGTTATTAATTTTTAATTATTTTCTCAAGGCAATATAGTAAGTAATAGAAAATTAATTATACCTATTACACTTATATCTCGCGTAAAATAAGACAAAAACTCAAGTTTTAATTCATGAAAAAAACGCTTAACCTACTAAGACATGTTAAAAATATAAATAGCTCAACTCTCACTTTAGCTTCAGAATTTTGATACATTGACAGAGACATTAATACCAAACTTACCCTAAGATATTATGTTGAGACATACTGCAACAACTTCATATAATTATTTTGGCCCCCTTCGAGTCGTGATTGACTAAGCAATTTTGTGTGTGTGTGTGACCACTAGCATTTGCTTGCATATTTCACCATGTCATATAGATAATAATTCAACAACAATTCAAATCACCATTAGTATTCACTTGCATTGTTCACTATAAATCATCATGTTAACATGAGTATTAATACTCTAACCAATGGTCTATGGATCAACAGTCAGCTAGCATTTACCTAACAAATCCCTTTCAGTTAAAAATTGACTCAAATAATCGTTACAACATGATAAATTTTTTGTAACTTGAATGCATTTTTTCACAAAATTATTATAGATTACTTGTATTACTCCAAAAACAAATAAAAAAAAGAGAAAAAGAGAAAACTTTTTACTGAAATAGAATCCTATCAATATCAGAAAGCCATAAAAGGTCAGAAATCTAAGAGCCTGTTTGTTCGGTGAAAAAAAGCTTAGAAAGTGGGTTTCCTCTGCATTCTTCAGCTCTCACGGTAAGTTGGCAGTGTTTTGAGAAAAAATAGCCATAAAATTGGGGTTCAGTTCATGTGTGTGAGTCACACACATATAATTAGAGGGTCAATCACGCGTTGACACGTAAATTGAAACTCTTATTATCTCTTATAATATGTGTGTGGGCCCACATACATAACATATTATAAGAGTTTCAATTCACGTGTTAAAGCGTGATTGACCATCTTATTGTATGTGTGTGTGGCTCACACACATGAATCGAACCTATAAAATTGACCCACTGTTATATCCAAATTTTTGTGAGTAATTTCCTGACCAAACATGGCCCACAAAGGTTGGGTGAACTTTAACTCCCATCACAATAATTACACCCACTTACAATATATTTTCAGTCACAAAACGTTGGGTGCGATAAAAAAAGCGTGCACTTAATTATTCTCATCGTTATTGGCAACGTTGCTGCGCTGGCATCTCTCTCCGCTTTGAAACCGCCAGAAAACAAAGACGAAGGCCAAAAAAGTACCTCCATTTTTTCTGCAAAACAAATAATTAATCAAATATTTTAATGGCAAATTATTTTTAGATAGAGAGAGGAGTTCAAATTATTTTGAAGGTGGAGAGAGAGAGAGAGAGAGAGAGAGAGAGCGGGTAATGAGATGGGATTTCGGATCTAAATAGGGATACGCGGAGAGAAGGGATCTAGTCGAGAAAAACGGCGAAATTTTGGGTGATATGTGGTGAAATTATTCCCATTTCGCCCAATTTGTTTGAAAAGGCTGGATTTGATCCTGGATCCCAGTTCTCTCCATCTGGTTCCTTCGTGGGTATCCCTCAAAATCTCATCTTGTTAATTTGTTTTCTCATTGAATTAGAGCTGGAATTTATTTGTTTTACTCTTTAGATCTATCTCTAGCTTTCTTTTTCTTTAGATTGCTTCGTGATTTCAAGCTTTTTACTGCATTTGGTTTTAATGTGCACTGATAGAACAATCTCTTGAGAAATGTGGGATTTTATTGAGATTTTAACATATGTCTGTCTGATAAACTCAAATCCTTTCTCTCAACGGTTTCCATTGCTGATATTACATCCGTTGATTTTAATCCAAGTTTGAGAAAAGCAGTCAAATTTGGGGGAAATTTGGTTTTTATTACCTCCAAATAAACCCCCACAGTTTCTCCATTTCCCCCTTTTGTAAGATCTGCACGCAAATCTAAGCTACCCATTTGCCTTTACAGTGATGGGTCTTCCCCTTTTCTAAGAAGGAGAAGGTAAAAAGCTAAAGGAAAAGGCTTTCTTTTGAGAGCTTTAACCCTCTACAAGGTGTTTGCTTCAATGCCAAAAAGCCCTCTTTTAGAGATCTCATCCAATGCCAAATGAGCATCTCCCCTCACTAATTTGGCATCGAATGTGAATACCTAACCCATTTCTCTGATATCCCACAAGCCATTCACATTTTGGGATTTTAGTGGGTGGAAAAAAAAAATGTCATTTAAAAGCATAGTTAGGGAGCTGAAGGAGCTGAGAGATGGTTTTAGTAGCTCATCGAGGAGAGGCAATGGGGTGGAGGAGCATTGCGGTGCCCATTGCCCAACATGCGGCACCGTCATCAAGAAGAGGAAGAGGAGGACTGGGAGCAAGGGAGGTGGGCGAATTTGCCGCCCGAGCTTCTATTGGATGTGATACAGAGAGTGGAGGCTAGTGAGGTGGCATGGCCGGCAAGGAGGAATGTAGTTTCCTGCTCATCTGTGTGCCGGAGCTGGAGGGAGATCACGAATGAACTGGTTCAGACTCCGGAGCAGTGCGGGAGGATTACATTCCCAATTTCTTTGAAGCAGGTTGTGTTTTGTTTATTTGTTGTTAAATTTGTCTAGTAATGGGTTGTTCTTTTAAGAATTGAAGTTTGTTGATGTTTTTTTTTCTGTTTGGAATAGCCGGGTCCAAGGGATGGACCGATACAGTGCTTCATCAGGAGAGAACGATTGACTTCTACTTATCGTCTGTACTTGGGATTGAGCCCTTGTAAGTCTTTCTATGTCCATGATTTATGAATTAAAGTAAAAGTAGTTTTCTTTTGCAGGTTATGGATCGAATAGCAAGATAGGAGCAAATCAGGGTTTGTTGTAAAACTTAGAAGAAAATGATTCATAAACGAATAATTCATTACTCGTTTGCAACTATATTGATCCAAGTTGTTTCATCCATTTGCTTCTTATTTCTCTATGACAAAATAAATTTGAGCACATTAATTTATGAATATGATGAGCTGGTGGGAAAATTTCTTCAACATGTTTGGATGGTTGTAGTATAGTCATATAGAGAAGTGCAAGGTGTTGATCATTCACAGTTTGCTTATTTTTTTTTGCCACATTGTGTGGAAGTCATTTGGAGTTATTGCTGATAGAAGCTTGCAATCGCAGAAATGTGATGGACATGGTTATATCTTTCTATTGGGCAAAGTGAAGAAAAAGATGTTCTAAAATATACTAATTAAAAATATCTAATTGCAGCAATCCAGGGTGAGAACGACAAGCTTCTCCTTGCAGCTCGGAGGATTCGCCGAGCAACCAGCACGGTTTTTGTGGTTTCCCTGTCCTGCGATGACTTCTCTCGAAGTAGTAGCACCTACATCGGGAAATTGAAGTAAGTCATCCTTCCGATTCTACACCTACGCTTGTGGTTGGTTGTTTAGATCAAAGAGAGAGAGAAGAAATTAGAATAAGAGAACAAATAAAAAGAAAATTGCAATTATTTTGTTTTTGCCTCTGCCTTAAAATTGGTAATTTTTTCAAGAGTTAGAACTAATGTTGTACTGTAGGATCTTAGGTATCAATTGAAATCTTTGATATGCCACCATCCACACTGTTGTCTTTACTATAGATCTGATGACACTGCTCGGAACAATTAGTTTCATGCTTGGAGGTTTTCATAAGTCCACCCATTGGTTATAGAGAGAATAGTTTCATGCCGAAATATGAATCTTTAAAGAGCTTGCTCTTTTTGCCTTTTGGTAACACTAGATACAGCAACCCTGTTAAATTTGTTTGTACTGAATTAAGTAGATATAACCTTTTAGTGAATTAGGTAACCATCTCATATACCTATTCTTATTTGCTTTGCTCCTCTTTTATCCAGAATCAATGACCCTTTGTCTGTAATAATAGAATTATATTTCCTGTCAAACCGTAACAGGTCAAACTTTCTTGGAACCAAGTTCACTGTCTATGATAGCCAACCTCCTCAGGATACCCTGATCGTTCCTAACAACCACTCTAGCCGAAGGTTTCACTCAAAGCAAGTCTCTCCAAGGGTCCCTGCTGGAAACTATAACATTGCCACTATAATGTATGAGCTTAATGTCCTTCGAACCCGAGGACCAAGAAGGATGCATTGTACCCTCCACTCGATTCCAATCTCATCAATTCAGGAAGGTGGGATTGCCCCAACCCCCACTGGGTTCATCCACTCCCTTGACCAGTTATCGACTTCATCCACTTCAAAAAGGAAAGATGCAATTGTGGACTTCTCCTCATTCACTTCAAGCGGAAGAGATGTGATTGCAGATATCTCCTCATCCACTTCTAAAAGGAAAGACCCAATTGTGGAATACTCCTCTACTAGCCTCGGTGAGCCGCTAAGGCCTGTCCAAGCCTCAGGCGAGCCGTTGGTTCTTAAGAACAAAGCTCCGAGGTGGCATGAGCAACTGCAATGCTGGTGCTTGAATTTCAGGGGGAGAGTCACCGTGGCCTCTGTTAAAAACTTCCAGCTCGTCGCAGCAGTTGATCCCTCCCACCAAGTTTCTCCGGCAGAACAAGAGAAAGTGATTCTCCAGTTTGGGAAGATTGGGAAGGATATATTCACAATGGATTACCGATACCCACTCTCAGCATTCCAGGCATTTGCTATCTGTTTGAGTAGCTTCGACACTAAGCCTGTTTGTGAATGAGTTGATGAAAATAGCTGCATAGAGTATCAAGGACCAGTTCCTTTAACTGCTGAGGGTCTGGGGTTGGAGAGTGATAGTTCTCCTGGTGCTAGAGAGGGTTTAATGCTCATGTAGCTTTTATCCATGAAGAAGGGGTAACTGATAATTTCTCTTGCTTTCGTAACTTTTCTTTTGTGATTTTGTTTTTTAATTTTTTTTTTCCTGATGACTGATGATGATGTTGATCATTAAGAGAATGAATGATAACTGATAACATTTCAGTTTGGGAAACCTCTATTCTGATTTTTCATATTATCATTCAACTACTGAAATTTTTTTATGATGGCCATAATTTCTTCTGAGGTGAACCCATGATGCAAAATCTGACATGGTAGGTCATTTTCCTTTCTCTTTATGTTAGATATCAAAAATATGTTTAACCATTATACGATCATTGAAACAACAGAAATATCGCTTGAACCATAATGGCCTTGACCCATATTTTACATTCTGATGGATCAGTTGTTCTGCAAGATCTCTTTGACTATTAGTGAATCCATATTAAAGTTTCTCCTGTTATTTATGGATCTCTTTGCTTCAAATGTATTAGTGATGTTCACAAGAATTTGTAACATGGCTGTAAACATGAAACAGTTATGTGCATGAATTATCTGCCCATTATGTCCTTGTGAACGATTATTATCTTTGAGTATGAATGATACTGAGCACTGACACTAAATGCCAAATATTTTCTAGTCTGAATTTGCTCAAATATAAGGATATTGCTTGCAAAATTTTCTTGTTTTTTTCTGTGAATATAACAAAATTTCAAAGCTTTTCTCATGTGATTAAAGGACCTTGCAGAAGTGCAGGTGTTTCTTTCATTTGGCTTCTGCACTTGTTTAATCTTTTGGAAGGATAAAGGTTGTAGTCTTTTGTGGGAGCTTATAAAGTCTTAAAACCTTCTGCTTTTGTTATGTGATACTCTTCTGATTATTAGATTTAGTAAAATGGTATTTTGAATTCTTGAGTTAGATTCTCATATCTGTTTCTTATTTCAGTTCCTCAGATTTGACTGATGTACTTGTTGACCAATTTTGGATATGGATCATGTTTCCATATCTAAGTTTGAAGTGTGGAAATTAAGTCAAAGATCTCAAGAACGTTTCTGTATAATTCTCTTGATTCTTTGTGATTTTCTAGCCTCATGCCCTAAAATAAGTCCATGTGATATTAATTCAAAGCACTAAGATTCTGATGTCATGTGATTCAAATGGGAATCATCCCATGTGGGCAAATTGGCATTTGCTCTAAAATGTCAGGGTGGTCAAAGATGATGGGTTTTTTTCCACTCAATATTGGAAATAATTGAACTTAGGAAAGTGTCACATTTTGAGTCATATGTTTCTGACTATATAGTTCTAACATTCGAAAGATTGAAGTTTTTGTTCAAGTTGGGTGAGATAATTTTTGGTTTGAGTGCTGATCTATTGCAATATTCTATCATATATTTGCAGCTCTAATAGAGCTTTGGTAGTTGTTTATGTTGGAAGTAGTTCTTAATGAGCAAATTGCCTTGGATTCCATAGTATGGGGTATTTCATTCAAAATGGGGATTAAATGTTTATTATAGGTTTCATTATCCTAGGCTTGCATGAATTCTAGAAAATAAGTTTATGGTTTCTAATGAAACAATTTCTTTTTCTATTATAATAATAGCACTTTATGCTTGTTTCTATTGGGTTCTTGAAAAGGGGTGAGAGTGGCTCTGGGTTCAGATTCAAGTAGTTTTGCTTCCTCTGAAAATGTAATGAAGAGCCCTTGAAATAAAATACCATTATCATTTTTCTGAAATATTCTAACTCAGATTCAAATCTGATTTGTAACTCAATCTCCTGTTATATCACAAGCTAAGTCTCAATGGTGAAAGTTTAGATTGTTAGTATTGATCTTCATGATTAGCAAATAGGGGTGCAAAAAGATCAAATATAGCATTTATTATATCTGTGCCACTTATTGATAAGAATCCGAAGATGATCAGAGAAATAAAAATATAACTATTGTGTAAATAATAACAACATGAGGTTCCACTCTTTTTCTAAAAAAATAAAAAGGGAACACAAGAAAATAATAACAACAATAATACAATAATAGTAGTAATAATTTATTGTACTCAGATTTCCAGTTTCAATTTTAAAATCCAAACTGGAAATTTTATGTAACTCCAGTTGTTGCAGTTAGAATCAAACTACGGAAGCGTTATAAATGAGCGAATCCAAATTCAAGAAATCTGTAATCCCCTATCTGTTTACATAAAGGGGTTGCTTGGATTCAAGGAAGTGGGCGGAAGTAGGGAAGTGTCATTTTCTATTTCCACTATCCATCCAAACCCTTTTTCTTTTTCTCTTTTTTTCTTTTTACACAACTGATCATATACATGCATTACATGTTTTCATATCATATGTGTCACATTTCTGTATTTATATTTAAATAAAATTTTGCTATTAATGTATTTTTATGTCTAGTGACGTGCAGGATAATTAAGGAAGAAAAGAGAGAGTGACATATTTATCCAATTAAATCTAAAAGTTCAAAGAAAGAACATCGATTCAAATCCAGAGTTTCTAAAAGTCATATTATCTGAAGACCAGATATATCAGATGAGATAAATACCAATTAAATTCAAGCAAAAACGGATTTTTGAAGACCCAATTGGTTGAGCTAATGATCAAAAGATATTTCGTCAAATCTAAATTAGAAATTCAAAATTCAAGAGGATAAAAGGATAGAAGATAAGTGGGTGGACACAGGGCCCCTAGACCCTGGCCTAATGGCCAAGATCTGGTCGCGAAAATGCGACAAAAATCGTGTTTCCGTGGCTGTTTATTTGAATTAGGGGGAGCGTTTGCTCCCACTATCTCTTTATGGTCTCCCTTTTCTCTTTTTTTCTCTTATAAATACCTGTAAGGGCACCACTCCAGAGAGAGCTTTAGGTTAGTTTAGCATGGGGTTTTTCTTTTCTTTTTTCAATGTAATTTTCATTTTCATTTTTAGCTTAGAGAGAGTTACATGAGAAAAGAAGAAGAAGAATTGTAATTAGAGTGACATTGATGTAATCCTTTTTCAATAGAGAATTGTATTGAAGTCACATCAATAGAATTTTCTATTTTTCTTCATCATACTCAATCTAGCCAAGCACTGCGTTCAAATTACTTTTCTATTTTGTTTTATATTATTTCACATCGAATCATGGTACATTATTTAAGGATAAAGGTAAGTATTCTTCCTTTCTCTCTTTTCTATTTTTCTTTCTTAGATTGATCTAACAATTTTCAAAACCAACACTTTTTCTTTCTTTTTTTTTTTTCTAAACTTGTTTTTCTTTTCTTCTTTAACAACAAATCCATTTTCTTCTTTAGAACTTTTTTTTAACTTAGATTAGTTTTAAATATTTTTATTTTCTTATAAAACTGTGAAGAGAACTTTCAACTTATTTTGATGAATTAAAAAAAAAACTTACATAATGCTTCCATCGATGTCTCTTCCTGTGGATCACGACCTGTTAGCGCTAAGCTACACGGTAGCATTAAGAACTTAACACTGTTCCTAAACTTTTGTATTTTTTCTTGGCTCGATCAACAAACATTTCCTCACTTTCAGGGTGCTAAAGTTAATTTTTTGGTCATGTAAATCTCATTTACAATAAGTTGTAGCTCAAAACAGTTAATTTTGTGATCATGTAAATCTCAATTGTATTCTAATTATAGTCCAATTTTAATTTTTCATAATTAATTTTTATTTTAATATTATTTTACTGTCAACTTTGTGGATAACTTTTCCACTTCCATTTCCAAATTACTAGTCAAATATCGAAAAACACAATACTTTTTCAATTCTACTTCCAAGTATCGATCAAACACCGAAAAAAATACACACAAATTCTCATTTTCTAAAAGAAAAAAAAAAACAACTTCCTCACTTGTGCTCACGTCCTTGAATCCAAACAGCCCCAAAATTTGTATATCTGATGTGTGGCGTCATAATTTTCAAGGATTTAATTGATAATTTTGTAATATAATTGCCCTTTTTTAGTATCCATTATGGTTTCATTTAGGATCCAAAATTAGCATACCCAAGTGAATTATTAATGACATTTAATTTTATTTATTTCTCTCTGAATCAATAAGCTTCCCAATTTTTCACATCAATCAAATTATATTGTCGGGATCCTTAAAATTTTGAATTGTCTTGCTTCTTTTATTATCCTTTTTTTTTTCCTTCTTAGTATAAAGAAACTTTCATATATATGCAATATATCCTTTTTTTTCTTTTTCATGGTCTAATTGCATTAATAATACAAGGCATCATTTTCATTCAATATTTTAGACGTAAAGTTTAGCTTCAATTGTTTTTTCGATGGTTTTATAATACTTGGCAAGGAGAATATTATAACTGAACATATTGTAAAAAAAAACACAAAAGATTATCTTTAGGAACAAGGAAAAAAGAGTAATATACTTTACTGAATTTTAGCGATGGCCATATCAGAGTAATATTGTTACGATCAATGTATGTAAAACATTCTCATGATACAAAATCTCAACAAGTCATGAAGATTTCCCATATGCAAATGGTTTTTGGATTTTCATTAGCATCACATTCACTCGTCTCGCGAGGGATGTTATTCTCTCTATGGTGTTCATAAAAGATCGAGCTTCTTAAAAATATCTTTATTCTTTTTTCTCATTTGCTTGCTTTTCCTAAATAAGGATTAGTTTTTCAGTGTTGAACTTAGAGCCTCCTGTGACCGGTCTCCCGTTTCGTTTTATCATTGAGCCAGGTCTCAGTGGCAATGCTAAAATCTTTTTACTTATCCATGAAACTTCAACACCAATCTCTACTCTTTTCATTTCTCCTTTATCAGTATGACCTAAATCTCTATCCCTTAGGTTCAATAGCCTCAATCCTCATGGGCAGCCATTGAATTTGTGAAAGGGGGAAAAAAAAGATTGTGGTCCTAAAATTTGAAAGGGTGGCCCAAGAAAAGGTGCCATGAATCATGGTCTTTCTTTGTCCACCAAGCTCAATGAGGTGAGGTTGTGGCCCAATTCCTTTAATTTTGTAGCTTTGGGATTATTTTTCCTCAAAAAAGAAACAAAAGCCAAAAAAATATTGTAAATTTTGTTTCTAATGTAAATATCAGGATTCCTTTTTTGAGGGAAAGAAATTATATAATAGGTATTTACTTTGTTTAAAGATGATTTGAGTTGATTTTATAAAATCTCCTAGAGTTGGCTTATCAAGTTTTCCAACAATTTTGAAGCCATAATTTCTCCTTTCCCCCCCTTTTCCTTCTTGATTTTTCTTCGAAATTTTAATATGAGTCTAAACTTTACACATCGAAGGGGGGAAAAGAAAAGGAAAAAGGGAAAAAAAAAAGACAACATGCAAATTATACAGAGCAATTTGCATCAGTTCCAGTTACAAAATTATTATTCTTACAAAGTTTAGCAAAGAAAAGTCTTCCTTTTCTTTATCTAAATGAAGAAATAGGTGGATGATTACAAATGATACATGATGTTATAATTGCTACAACAATTTTTTTTTTGAGCAATTAATTGCTACAAATTTCAAATTATGTGCTTTGTAAAGAATCATCAGCTTTAGCATTGGGATATATTGTTTCTCCTCCATAAAAAGTCTACTTGAAGCTCACATCTCTGTCTTCATATTGTTGGACAAAATATTTCCTGCAAAACAAAAAACAAATATTTCTTCCTGATTATTATCAACTTCTTTTAATTTACAGCGAAACCCATTTTTTTTAAAAGAAAAAAAGGGAAAATACAAGCTGTACCTTGCAATGAATGAAATGGGAAGGCTTGACCATAGAGGTTATGCAACTCATTATCCCAACCAGCACTAGTCCTTTGGACCTGAAACATTAGAATTCCAAAATAATGCTTAAATTAACACAATGTTTATTAATTTTCACTAATATCTAATCTTAGTAAATCATTACAGAGTTTTTGAGTGATTACAGTTCTTCTGAGTAATTACATTGAAACATGAATCCAAGAATGGCTCTGGCATGGGCGTGGACGCGGGCGCCGTCGCAGGCACAGGCGCGCTAATGGTCCTCCGAAGGGCCAAGTCGACCGGGCTCACAGCCATGTCGAGGCCGCACAAGGCCGCCGCCTGTTGCAGGGAGTTGAACTGGAGGAAGGACGGATTCACCATCTCCGGCGACATTCTGACCGTCGAGATATTGGAGTTGCATTGCAAATTCATCTGCAACAACAGACTAAAGCTGAGTCTATCAAGTATTTCAGTCTGGCTCAATAGTAAAACAACGGGTTGAATTGTGAAAAGTCTCAAGTTTAAAATAATAATATTAATAATAATATGCAGCAAACATATCTATCCATTATTTTACAATATCATCTAAGGTACATGTATATGGCCCCATGTCACAGGCTCATCATGTAATAATGAAGAAAAATGTTAGGGTTTTGTTGTAGGGCTTGTCCATTTGTAGGGACCCCCATATTAGACAATGTCCCTTTCCCATCTAGCTAAGAGCCATTCAAATCATTAAATGTGTTGAAATCAATTTCCTATCATTAAAATTCATTTCTTTGGCAAACTTTATCTACCTCTTTAGTGATCAAGGCTTCCATGTTGAAGTCCATCCTTGGGTTCACTGCAGCAAGCTTCATGGACAAGAACTGCAGGCAAATATTGGCGGAGATTAGAGACATGTCTACAAGCAAGAACAAGAGATGAGAGGTATGTGTGAAATATACATACCTCTACTTGTCTCTGAAGAGACTGAACATAGTTGATGATCTCGTCGAGCATACCGGCTTTTCCGGTGATCTTGCTGCAGCCGGGCACGAGGCCTTGCAAGTACTTCATCCTCTCACTTATCCTCTCCCTCCTCACCTGCCATTGCCAATCCAAAAACCCATCAATTTCACGCATATCGTTATTTTCAACTATACCCCAATCAAAATGTACATTGTTGGCACACAACCTATCAGCTTAAACTTTTTTTTTTTCTGATGGTCATAGTTTTGGATTGAGATATCACTTACTCGCTCAGCAAGGCTATGACTGTCAGTGGCCTGCCCTCTTCGAGCTCTCACATGTATGTAATCTAGCTTCTTATCAGTATTCTCCTTCGAGTTATTCCCTGAATCTTCTCTCTTGTTGCCCCGTTGCTTCTCCCCTTCATTCCCCTGACCTCCCTTCATCCTCTTCTCCTCATCATCACAAGCCACCTGCTCAATCAACAACCCAATTAACCCCATGTTAGTTACCTCAGATAACGCAAAAATAAACAAAGAAGTCATGCAATATTTTTCTTTTTCTTTTTTTTTCTTTTTTTTTTTTCAATTAAAATATATACGAGAAGAAGAAACAAGATACAAACTTAGGAGAAAGACGCGAAACTTACAATGGGAGACTTCCTCTTCTTTGATGAGCTAGTGGTGGTGCTGGGCTTCTCCTTGCCAACTTGAATCGATGAGGTTGAGGTAGAGATTGTGGTGGTGGTGGTGGTGGGAGAAGTGAGCAATTCTTGGTCAATTGCATATTGGGGTGTGGAGGTGAGATTAGGCCACCCTTCACCCCCCAAGCCCTCACCTTGGAGAGAGAAGAAGTTTTCAATGGAGAAGTTGTTGATGATCATCTCTTGTTGTTGTTGCTGGAATCTCTGCCTCTCAAGAACAGAGGGGTTGAGGCAATGCATCATGCCTTGCATTGTGATTATTATTATTATTATTTTCCCTTGTTTTTTGAGGGTTTTTGTTTTGGTTAAGTTCTTGTATGGTCTGTGAGAGAGGGATTTATAGAGGGAGGAGTGTGGATAAGAGATGGGAGGGAAAGTAAATAAATGGGAGGATGACAGCTGCCATTTTTTTTTTTTAATTGGGGACAATCCATAATTGGGGCCCACACTGACACGACTGACACGTGGGAGTGTCTATGGAGATGGGTGGAGTGGATTCAAACCCGAACCCGATAACAGACGAGCACTAGCGTTAGGCCACGAACCGAGAGAGGTTACAAGAGATCTCAAATTTAAGACTGATTTATGATCTTTGTTTGAAGAAAAAGTCATAAAAGAATATCATCTAGTCCAACATAATGTACCTAATTTAATGTGAATAGAAATAAAACTAATTTAATAACTAAATATTAGAAAAATTAACAAAATATTTAAAAATAAACAACACAGAGTTAATTACTAGTATTAATTTTTATATTTTTTTTAGGACAATAAAACATTTATTTGTCATTATTAGGCTTGCGGGTCTTTCCTTGAAGTTTCCTTTGATCTTGACACTAATAGTGGCAATCAATTCAACTGTTTTGAAATCTTTATTGGGTCGGATTTTGTATTGATATCGAGCGAGACCCGACCCAATTATGGGCCTCTGAGATGCCGGCTGCCACCCCATGCGACCAGCTGAGGTGGCGGGTCCTGATACGTCAGCCGCATCTCTCACAGGGCTTCACATGGGTGGAGACACGTGGAGGATAGGGGCGCACAATCTGCCACGTGAGACGGCTGACGTGGACGTCGGCCCGAAACGGAGATCCGGAGGATTTTTGGGATTCTGTTGCCCATAAGAGAGCACGTGAGGTCAAGGCAGCGGGCACGTGCTTGTAGTAAATAAGAGAAATTTCAAAATTACTATGAGAACAAAATATTGACTGCATTTTTTCTTTTTTAACAAAAAACATAGAGAAATACTTTAGGAGCATATATCTCTCAGTATACAGTCGATTAAAATCGAAGAAATAAGTGCACTTTTATGTCCTTCAGCGTTGAATCTCTATATTTATATATATAACTACAGTACCTTCTCAATTTGTCGCACAACTTTCACAAGTGGCATTTCTCTGAGAGACGACTTCCGTCAATTTGCAAAAAATCATGAACAATACCTATCAATATCAGCAGCATCGTAGCGATACATTGAATATTTGTGCCTTGTAATTTTCACAGTTTTCATCAATGGCGATCGACTGAAAGAAAAAAGGCATAGAATTGACAAAATACTGAACAGGATTAGAAATTTGGGCATACATACATGAATTTCATGAAGTCACAGTTACAACCAAATCCTGATAGAACTAGAAATTGAGATATTGACCTAGTCATGTAGGTTTGCTTCAATCATCTGATTTCATCGATCATTTCCACTAAGATTCAACATTGCTATATATCAAGCTCATTTATCTCGGGAGCATTATGCACCAACCTAAATGAAATTTCATACATAGAAGAATATTTGCATTTATGTTGTGTCTTATGATATTCATACATAACTCTCATTCATGAATCATAGCAATTGTTTGAAAGATAAGTGTTATCATAGGACCAAAATCCTGAATATGCCTAGATATTTAGACATGATTGGATCCCTAGATATTTAGAGTAATATCGCGAAGCGACATTACAATCATTTGTATTAAGATTCAACATCATCATATCAGTTACTATAAAATCATACATTACAAGGATATTATGCATAAAAATTATATGAAGTTATGTATCTCGAAGAATATTTGTGTTGTGCCGCCCTCCATAATCTTCGTACAGGGCTTTCATTCATAGTAATTGTCTGAAAGATTAGTGCCATACATGCCCAAATCCTGAAACAGGATTAGAAATCAAGTCATAAACACATTGTTCGCGGTATGTAGGGTCCTGAATAAGACTAGAACGTTGCATCACATTGATCTTGTGAAATCCTTTCTTCGCCAACCATTTCTGTTAAGGTCGGCGCCTAATTTCAGCGCGATCAAAAAAAATTGAAAGATATTTCTCTTCTTGTGGCAATGACATCAAGAAATGACATGAGCAATTTGCTCCATATTTTTGTAATGTACAAAGGATACCATAGTGAGCATGTTCACTAGGGAGTCAACTAGCTTCCAGTTTATCTGCCAACTTTCATGCAGGTCCTCCCATTTCCCACCCCTCTATCTATCTGATGGTGAAATAATTGAGATTAAGGGGAGGAATGGAGAGGAGGAGGAGGAGGTCGTGGTGGTGGTGAATGTGATAGACTAGTGATTGTCAGACCAATAGTCTGCGGACCATGCCCCATGGCTCTTCCTAATTGGTGGAGAGCGTCACATTCTCATTTTCTATTCTCATTCCGCCAATCAGAGACTAGTCGGCTGTAAACTGCCACTCTTGCTCTATGAGAGGCCGGAAGCGGATCCAAGGAAAATGTTCTCAGATTCAGTCAGCCAGTCCCCTCTTCCCCAATCTCAATCTACGAATTCTCTGGTGATTTGCTGCTTGGCTTTTTCTTGCAGCATTGTGCCACAAGTTGAAGTATAGCAACAAAATTTCTTTTTCTTTTTCTCTTGTGTGTGTCTCTATGCGCATTGTTTAACTGTACCTATGTCAGTAGTATGAATCCCAACGTTGTGTGTCAGTGTCTGGGGACCCTAGGGTTTTTGTGTAGTTGTGAGTTGTAGGGTGAACCCTAACCTACTGCGACCTTCGCAGTACCACAGTGATAAAGCCTCTTATGGCTGCGCGACGCCGCTTAGCCTTATCTCAGACAGAAAAAGAGATGAAAGTTACTTGCAGTTCCAAAAGGTTTCCTTTTCTATAGATATTCTAATGTTTGTCATTATTGTACAACTTGAAAGTGTAGCAACAGAAGTTTCTTCTTCTTGTTCTTCTTCTCTGGTTAATGGTTAATTGTACACATGACAGTATGAATCGCCTGTGCCTCATGATTCAGGTCGGATCATCAATATTACAAGTAAGAAAATTCCCGAAATGATACTCTAATTTCAGCATTACATACATTTCTACTCTCTTCTTGCTCATGATCTCATAAAACTTAGCAAGTCTTCATATCCTCATAAGTCCAATCTAATCACTAGATAACTAGGGGAAAAAAAAATTAGTTTAGTCCCTAAAACTGCACTTGCAAATATTATATGCACCTAATCTCATGAACTGTATCATCCGATAATATCATCCTTCACCGTCAATAATAACAAAACATTAGATAAAATTGGTATCACATAAATTATGTATTAGGATGACCACATGTTGGCTTTACTGTAGATATCATATACTGGATATAGATTAATCATCAAATTTAATGCAATCAGAATCTGATTGTTATCAATATTTTCATTCATGCTTATCAGAATCTGGCTTCTGAACTTGATGTGAACCATGTCCGTGTAATAGAAAATCAGTGATAAAATTATCAAAACTACGTTTCACCAATAAAATATAATCTTAGGTAGGACAGATTAAACTATTAATGCTAGTAGATGGACTTAAAAAAAAAAAAAAACATGTGCAAGTTAAACAATTTCTATCTTAAACAAATTAAAGATACTAATTTCATTATCCAAGCAAGTTTGATGATCACTAACAAGCCTAATGTATCACAAGTAGCAGATATATACAACCTCATCAATATGTGGTCAGTAGGCAGATAAAACCCTGAGGATTAATTATTAAACCCGATAAATAATTGAATGTGATCAAGAAAACTCACCTATTGAGGATCATATTGATCTCAATGTCATGATGATATCTGCTGGGATGGGTAGAACTATCTTTCGTGACTCCAACGCTTCGAGAATGGACTCCGCACGGCTGAGAAATAGTCAAAATATCAAACTACAATGCTAGCAGTTCTGTTTCTACAAACGGGCCTGGACTACCCGTAGCTGCGGATTCAAAAATCCTGATTTACACTATAGCTGTGGATAGGGTCGCACAGGGTTACAACAAATCATGTTGGTGAAGCGAGTCAGGTCAGGTTGCTGTCGGTCGGGTTGCTGTCAGCAACTCTGTAGAAATGGGTTAGGTTGAAGCATGTTGAGAAACCCGATTGGATGTAGACTGGTCAGATCTGCACCATCTGAGGGATGTTGTTAGATTCGTGTGAAGGAGTGGAGCGGTTATATTAGGGCATCGTCGATTGCAGGCAGGAGGGGAGGAGGTGATAGGAGTAAAAGGCAGGTAGCGAGAGAATGGGGTGATGATAAGAAGAAGCGGCGAGAGCGGAGGCACAGTGGCGAGGGAAGGGTTGAAGAGGAGGGGGCAACGAGCATAGGTGGTGCGACAATGAGGGGAGTGGGTAAAGGGAAGAAGGGGCGACGGGAACAGGGGACGCGATAGCAAAAAAAGGATTGAGAAAAGGAGAGGCGGCGGCAAGGGGAGCTGGCGGCGGCTGCAGGGGGCAGATGGTGGCGGAGATTGCAGCAGGGCGGAGATGGCAAGCGAGAGCAGGGAGAGGAGGTGGTGGTGGAGGGGTCTGGCACACAGCTTGTGTAGGAAGAGAGAGGAAGTTGTCGAGGAAGTCGACGAGGTCTTTGCCAAAGGAACAGTAGCAGTAGCAGCAGGTCAGCACAGCAGCAGCAGGAGAGCGCGACCGACGATCCGGTTGACCATCCGCAGCAGCAGCAGATCGGTCGACCGGTCCAGTCGACCGATGTGCACAACATGCACAGAGGAGTAGCGGTCGACCGCAGAAGGAGAGCGGTCGATCGCTCGGTCGACCGACTGAAAGTGCCTAACTCTCGGTTAGGCACGGTCGATCATCACGGTCGACTGGTGCATATGGTCGGTCGACTGACCGGTCGACCGACAGTCGGGTCGGGCTGTTTTGCTAAATTACAAATCTGTTTATATTTAAGGGCTGATTTCTAGGGTTTAAGTGTTGTGTGAAAAAAAAGGCAGATCTCTAATCATCAGAGAAGCTGCAGAAATTATATTGATTCACAAAATCAATAAAACTCTCTTTCATGCCCCGAGGACGTATGCGAAAAGGCCGAACCTCGTTAAATTTGTTTTGTGCTCTTTCTCTGGGATTGTGTGCTATTTGCTGTGGATTGTATTGCTCTTTTGCATCTGAGTTCTAAGGTTTCCTCTATTTGGTTGTTGTTCGGCGCGCAACAAGTGGTATCAGAGCATCCCAGGTTCTTCGTGGGATTTTCTGGCGATTCGGAGGGCATCGGGTGCTGATTTGATGGAGATCGTGTGTCGATCTCAGATCAGCGGTGGTCTTGTTTGTGGGATCGTGTGTCGATCTCAGAACAGCGCAAGTAGTGCTCAAGGAATCATTGATGGAGTAGATCTGGACAAAAACTCATTCTAGGGTTTCGTGAGAAGGTAAAAATCTGATTTTTATCACAGTTGCTTGTCTATCTCCGTTTGGTATTCCGCATTAAATAGAGGATCCAGCTAGAGAGATGGCAGAAGAAAGTACATCAGTTAGGACCATGAATCCTCATCCGAGGATTAACGTGGTGAAGTTTAATGGCACTAATAATTTTGGAATGTGGAGGTGCAAGGTGATGGATGCCCTAAATGCATCGAACCTCGAGGATACTCTACTTCTGGAGAAGAAGCGAAGCACAACCACTGAAGAAGAGTGGGAGAAGATGAACCGATCTGCTGTGGCTTGATTAGATCGTGTCTAACACAAGACATCAAATATCTTGTGTTACACGAGACTTCTGTGAAGCAGTTGTAGGAGATCCTTGAAAGGAAATATCTAACTAAGAGTATTGAATCGAGATTGCAGCTGAAGCGCAAGCTGTACGGGTTTCAGATGAAGAAGGGATGCTCCGTGAATAAACATCTAAATCGCTACACGAAGCCTCTTACGGATTTGGTCAATGTGGATGTCAAGATAGATGAAGAAGATAAGGCTGTAATCCTCTTGAACTCTCTTCCTGTAGAAGAGTATGAGACATTCACCTTAACCTTCATTAATGGAAGACATACTCTTGACTATCATGAAGTGTCGTCTGCTTTGATAAATTATGAGACAAGGAGAAAGGAGAGACAGCCTTCTCAGTCAAACTCATCAGCAGAGGCGCTAGCAGTAAGAGACAGGGGTTCATATAGGAAGGGCAAAGATGATAGAGGGAGATCAAAGTCCAGACCTAGTTATAGAGATCTGAAGAAGAACCAGTGTGCCTTCTGTAGAGAATTAGGGCACTGGAAAGTGGATTGTCCAAAGGCTAAAGGGAAGAAGAGGAGTCGAAGACTGAGGTAAATCTTGCAAAGGTGGTTAGTACTCATAGCAGTAACTCACAGGCAGGTGAATCAGACTCAGACTCATCGGTTTTCTCATTCTCAGTCACTACTCCCATCGTTGGCTACTCAGGAGAAAATGAGTGGATTCTGGATACTGACGCTACATACCATGTGTGTCCTAATAGGGAATGGTTTTCTAACTTTGAGAAGCTGGAGGGGTGTTCAGTCATTATGGGCGATGATCATCCATGTATCATGGAGGGTGTAGGGACAATCCAGATAAAGATGTTTGATGGGATGGTAAGGGAACTGAAGGAAGTGAGGCATATACCTCAATTGAAGAGAACCTAATCTCTGTTGGAGCTTTGGAGTTATTGGGCCTTGTGGTGTCAATTAAGGAAGGAGTCCTGAAGATGACCAAAGGCTCGATGGTGGTATTGAAGGCCGATCGCCAGAACAATCTATACTACTTGAAGGGTAGTACTGTGACAGGGCAAGTGGCGACTTCTACCGGTTCAGATGAAGACTCAACCAGGCTGTGGCACATGAGGCTGAGACATGCAAGAGAAAAGTCGTTGCAAACTCTTGCAAGACAAGGGTTATTGAAGGGTGTCAGAACCTGCAAGATGGAATTCTGTGAACACTGTATCATCGGGAAGAAGACCAAGGTGAAGTTCGGCACAACAACTGTAACACCCCATCCTCTGCTTACGTACACAGTTACGTATCTTGATTTTTGGAGCGTATTCTTTTTTATTATTTTTTTTATTTTATTATTTATTTTATATTCGTATAGCTGTACTGCATGATTTGATCTGTTTGGTATTCAGATTTGACTAATTTTAGTTTCAAATATTATTTTTTAATATTCTAGATTTTTCATGATTTTCTAGAATTTTTCAGAATTAAGTTGTAAATCTTCAAAACCGGTGTCGGCCAGTATCACTGGTTGATTCCAGGAATTTTAATTTACAATTGGAAACAAATTTCTGAATTCCGCTTTCACATTCCCTCTTAGAATTATATTTTCTTCCTTCGGGCATTTTTTGGGATTTTCCAGATTTTATCAAAAATCTAGCCTACCCGGTGTAGACACCGTTCACCGTGAACTCCAGGATTTTTATTTTGAAATGGGATTGAATTTCTGAAAATCGATTTCACCATAAATCGTTTTATAATATTTATGATTTTTGTGAATTTTTGGGAAGCTTTCCGAGACACTTCATTTTTGGACCTTTCCAGACTTCTCGGTATTTTCCCAGATACCGGGAAATCATTCAACTACTTCACTTTTCTCTTTTTCCCAATTTCTCTCTCCTTCCTCAAACGCGAGATTCCACCAGCTGAATTCATTATTTAATGCAGCCACCCTCTCCATGCTGCATTAAATGCGTATGGGCTAATTCAACTCAAGTCAGATCCCCCATGCTTTGTCCTTTTCCTTTGAAACGCAGCTTCCTTGCGTTTTTCTCTGGACGCAGCCTTGAAGCTCCCGCGTTTGGCTCCATTTTGGCCTAAACGCAGCCTTGGGACCTTGCAAACGCCACACTCTTTGGAGGGAAGTGATGATGGGTTATTATTATAATGTTTCCTCCCTTTATATATATGCATCCCCTTCTCTCTCTTTCATTTTCCTTCATCCTTTTTGCCTCCTGCAAGCTCCAACAGCAAGCTCCATCTCCACCAAGCCCTTGGCCGGCCATCACAACCCCTTACCTTCACCATTTTTCCACTAGCTCCTCCATCTTCTTCTCCTCCATATTCTCCACCCTTTTCCAACCACTAACTCCTTCTTCTTCAACTTCTTTCACCAAGAGACACCCAAAGAACCCATCACCTCCATAAAACTTCATCACCATCTCCACCACCACCCGCACCACCGTAGCCTCCACCGAGCATACCATCTTCACCCCTCGTCAACCTCTTTCCGGCGGACTATAGCTTCATTCCCCGCAACGCCATTTGCAAAATCTCGTTTTGCCATATTGAGTTGGACTTGCACCATCAACCTTTTGCCTTCTCTTGTGAGGACCGGTACCCTCCTTTGGATTGGGACCGCGTTTCTCTGCGTCGGACGCATTTTAGGCGAGTAATTCTGCTCGCCAAGACTTGGACATTATTTCCGTAACTTGTAATTTTAACAACAAACTCAGCCCTCAAACATCAGGACTTGCTTTCTGTTCTGCACCCATATTAGTCGACTTGGCCAGCCCATTAGTCGACTAACTTTTCACCCTGAAACGCAGTTTTCTGAAGACCCAACCTATTAGTCGACTAACCTATTTCCTATAGTCGACTAACCCTCTGCTGGAAACGCAGTCTTAGAAACGCAGCTTCTATATAGTCGACTACCCCCTTTTCTATAGTCGACTGACTTTCTCCTGAAGACGCGACTTTGAGAGACGCGCTCTTTCTTGAAACGCGGCCCACTCTTTCATTCCTTGTTGATTAACTCTTTCTGGTGAGACGCGGATTTGTGAAACGCGGATTCATGAGACGCGGACTTATGACAAGACGCGGATCTGTGAAACGCGGCTTCACGAAACGCCGTTTTGCGAAATGCAGCAGACTAGTCGACTCCCCCATACTCTAGTCGACTAACCCTTTTTCTGAAAACGCTGATTTCCTGAAACGCCACCTTACTGGTCGACTTGCCTTTTCCTATAGTCGACTAACTCCCCTATTAGTCGACTAATCACTTTCCTTAGTCGACTAATCTTGACTGAATCACTTTGGTTAATTATTTTCTTGGGGATAAGTCTTATACTTGGATCATGCTTTATATATTGTTATTTCATGACATGTTACTTGATGAATATCACCTCTTATCGGGCTATCTATTAACACAAGGCATGATACACCTGACTCCTGTAATTATCACTGTAACGGGAATGATAACCGGACTTCATGATTTGATTACATGATAAGTACGAACCAGTACTCCTGATATACCTGTATTCCTGACATGTTCCTGCTCATTCCCGAAATCTGATAATTATCTAATAAACCATAAAATGAGACAACTTACATTGGGTCGGGGGAAAACATGCGGCTATCAATATGTGTTCGTGTTTACAGTGGTATTAGGTATGTTGTGCAACTAAATTTCCGGTCTGACCTGTGGGCCTCCAGGCGACCGAGGGGAGTGCTGGCTCCCTCCTCCTGATACCATCATAATAAAGGGCATACATAAGTCCCTCCTGATAGGCCTTGCGGCTGGTTCCGTCACCAAGCAACGGAACACCCTGGACCGTGGTCCCGGGCAAGCACGGGACCCACTGTAAACATAGTTCATTGATACCCCCGTTGGTTTCCAATAACAACCTTGCTTTACTGGGATATGGATCTATGTGTGCTGGGACGCTAGTCCACATAGCTAGATATCAGGGTAAGGTGAGCTATAATAATGATAATGATAAAAGACGCTAATTGTGGGTGTGGTATGCACCTGGATTACGGTGACATGAGATAAAGGTATATAGATGAGGGTTTCCTTGTTTGGATTATCCCCTCGAGGTACTAGTCTCGTGAAGCCGTAGTTTAAGTGTATACATTGCCCATCCGTTTATATTATGTTGTGCTCCTTTTACTTGCTGGATGATTATTCTTGATATTGTACCAACCCTCATGTTCATGTTTCTGTTGCCACTCGGCTGTTACCTGCTCTACTTGTTGGGAGGTCCTGACTCCCTTGAATTTGTATGTTCAGGTTCCGAACCTTGGATTGAGGTGGAGCCTTCTGTGGAGGACCAGGCTTTCCTTTCCGAGCAGGCCGATTAGTCTCGGTTGCTGTCATCCCAGACTTTCCTTTTGGCTCGCGGGACCTTTCTTCAGCTCGTGAGCATCCTTGTAATTATCTTGTAAATCGTACTTTTGAGTTTGGTTGTGATATATGATGCATGCGATATGTAAATATATGTCACATTCTGTGATAACCTTGTACCTTGTACTTCTTATGTTGGCATATGAAAGGACGCTACGCTTTGTCGTACTCTGATTCTTGTTTGTACTAATGCTTAGCGTATATACGTGAGGGTATTTCTGACCTGCGTATGTACGTTGCAGTGACGTCCCCGTACCCGTGGGATTGGGGCGTTACAGGTTGGTATCAGAGCCTAGGCTCTCACACCTATAGTACAATCAAGTAGCAAATTAAAGGAATTTGCCATTGCCAACTACAATGTACAAGTTATCTAGTCCTTCTTGATTCCTTTCCTTGTGTCCTAAAATCCTTCCATCTTTCCAGTTTCCAGTCTCCTTTTTACCAACATAAGTATGGATAGAAGGACGAGTCGTAACAATGCGGACAAGCATCGAATGGACCCGCGGGGGAGAATGTTGAGATTCTAAGGGTTATCCAGACTATGATGGAGAATCAGCAACAGCAGACGGAACTCCTTCGGCAAGAGTTAGCAACTCCTAAGGAACAGAGGCCGGGGAATGTATCAGACTTTAGGCGATTGCAACCGGCGATATTCACCGGAGAAGAGAGACCACTAGAGGCTGAGCAATGGCTGATTGACACCACAGATCTGTTGAACGCAGCCCGGGTTCCAAAGGAAAATCAAGTGGAGGTCGCTAAGATTCAACTAAAGGATGTAGCCAGGACCTGGTGGCTAGCTGAGGAAGCAAGATTAGAGAAACCTGTCTCGTGGGATCAGTTCTCCCAAAGCTTCTATAGTAGATTTTTCCCTGCCACCGCCCAGAAAGAGATGGAGGAACAGTTCATCCGACTCCAACAATGGAACCGGTCTGTAGATGAGTATGCCGCTGAGTTCTTGAGGCTGAGCCGCTTCGCTCCATATATGGTGGCTGATGAAGAAAAGCGGGCGAGTAGATTCCAACAGGGTTTGCGAATGGACATCCAAATCCTCCTAATGCCCCAACAACTGAAAACTTATTCCCAAGTCCTTACCATAGCTCGGGAGGTGGAGCAAGGACTGGAGAAAGGGAAATCTAACATGATGAGGAATCAGTCCATGAAGAGGCCGTTTCCACAAGCAGGAAGAGGAGGTCCATTCAGGACAGCAAGAGTCCCAGCCATGAGACGACCATTTCGACCAGCTCCTTTTCAGAGGGCCCAACTAGGTCCTATCTGTCACTTTTGCCAGAAACCAGGTCACTCTCAACAAAATTGCCGTAGGGCAAATGGATTATGTCTGATATGTGGTTCCCGTGATCATTCAATTGAAGTCTGTCCCCACAAAGGATGGGAATGGTCAACCCAGCATTACCAGCACTTCCAGGGCCAGATGGACAGAGGAACCAAGGACCAATGGTTAGGAGAGCTCTTCCTCCTCCCCCACTACAAGTTAACCGCCCAGTCCAGAGGGGAGTTAGAAATGCAGCAGGTCGTGGAAGAGGACGAGCCTACAATTTGACAGTGGAAGAGGCCGAGACTTCTGGAGATGTGGTAACAGGTAAGATTATGGTGCACTCTAAACCTGTCTTAGCACTCTTTGATTCTGGCGCTTCTCATTGTTACATATCAGATAGTTTCATGGCTTTGAACTCTATACCTGTTGAATATCTAGACCACCAGTGGGAGATTAGTACCGGTAACGGAGTAGTCATCTCTAATAGGGTTTGTGTAGATTGTCCGGTGGAACTGTGTGGCAGAACATTACAGCAGATATGCTCGTGCTGGATACTAAAGGGTACGACGTAATCCTAGGCATGACTTGGCTCAGTAAATATCATGCAGTCATTGATTGTCGGAACAAGAAACTCATTTTCAGAATGCCACTACAGCCTGAGTTCCAATTTGAAGGAGAACACAAACTTGACAAGGGAAAAACACAGATGACTATTGGTGAGATCCAGAAGAAGAGAGTGCCAGTTTGGAATGAGTTTCCAGAAGTATTTAAGGAGATCTCAGGACTTCCACCCGATAGGGTAATCGAGTTTTCTATTGATATCCTTCCAGGTACAGCTCCGATATCCAAAGCCCCATACAGAATGGCACCCACTGAGTTGGAGATTCTAAAGAAGCAACTGCGAAATATTCTGATAAGGGATTGATTAGACCAAGTGCTTCACCATGGGGAGCCCAGTGCTATTGGCCAACAAGAAAGACGGTGGTAAGAGATTGTGTATAGACTACAGAGAGTTGAACAAAGTTACCATCAAGAACAAATACCCCTTACCAAGAATTGATGATCTGTTTGACCAACTTCATGGGGCTCGGGTATTCTCTAAATTGGACTTACAATCAGGTTATCATCAGCTGAAGGTAAAGAAAGAAGACATTCCAAAGACGGCATTCAGGACTCGTTACGGCCATTACGAATTCCTAGTTATGCCCTTCGGAGTCACCAATGCCCCTGCAATTTTCATGGATTTGATGAACAGGGTGTTCTCAACATATTTGGACCAGTTTGTAGTTGTTTTCATAGACGACATCTTGATTTACTCGAAGAACGACAGGGAACATGCAGACCACTTGAGATTAGTATTACAGACTCTCCAACAGGAACAACTTCATGCTAAGCAAAGCAAGTGTGAATTCTGGTTAAATAGTGTGGCCTTCCTTGGACACATAATTTCAGAAGAAGGAATTTCGGTAGACCCCAGTAAAATTCAGGCGGTAAAGGACTGGCCAATTCCAAGGACAGTAACAGAAATTAAGAGTTTTATTGGATTAGCCGGATATTACAGGCGCTTCGTCCAAGATTTTTCTAAGATTGCAGCCCCGTTAACGAAGCTCACCCGGAAAGGAGAAAAATATATATGGACCGAGGAATGTGCTGCAGCATTTGAGCAATTAAAGGAAAGACTCATTACAGCTCCAGTTTTGAAGACTCCCTCAGGAAGAGGGGGAATGGTTATATACAGTGATGCATCCGGGAAAGGCCTAGGGTGTGTATTAATGCAATATGACCACGTCATAGCCTATGCATCCAGGCAACTGAAACCACATGAGAGAAACTACCCAACTCATGACTTAGAGCTGGCAGCAGTGATATTCGCATTAAAGATCTGGAGACATTATCTTCTGGGAGACAAAGTGTTAATCTACACAGATCACAAGAGTCTAAAATATATTTTCACGCAGAAAGAATTAAACATGAGACAGAGACGGTGGCTTGAATTAATGGCAGATTATGACATAGATTTACAGTATCATCCGGGCAGAGTCAACACAGTACCAGATGCATTGAGTAGGAAGCCAGAAAATAAATGCTAGTACAACTCACGCGACAGAAGGAGTTAATTCAGGATATCATCAAATTGGACTTAATGATAGTGCAAGGAATTGATAAGACAGGACAGTTGATGACCTTTCAGATCCAGCCAACCCTGATGGATGAGATTAGGGAAGCTCAGAAAGAAGACCCCAGATTGCAGAAATTCAGAGCTCAGATAGAAGCTGGATTGAGAACTGATGTCCATATTCATTCGGATAATGTCTTATATTTTGGTAACAGAATTTGTGTTCCCCAAGGAGTAGTTCGGCAGAAGATTTTGGCAGAAGCACATAGTTCGGCTTATTCCATACACCCAGGAGGAACCAAAATGTATCAAGACTTGAAGAAGCAATTTGGTGGAATGCTATGAAGAGAGAGATAGCTCAGTATGTGGCCAAGTGCTTAGTTGCCAGCAGATAAAGATAGAACACCAAAGGACAGCTGGACTCCTTCAGCCCTTACCAATACCCGAATGGAAGTGGGAACATATTACCATGGATTTTGTTACAGCTCTACCCCGCAGTCCTAAGGGTAACAATGCAGTATGGGTGATCGTTGACCGTCTCACAAAATCAGCTCACTTCTTACCATTCAGAGTAGGTCAGTCAACAGAAGTTCTGGCAGAAAATATATGAAAGAAATTGTTCGTCTACATGGAGTTCCAGTTAGTATCGTGTCAGATAGAGACACGAGATTCCGATCACATTTCTGGGAAAGTCTCCAAGAAAATTTAGGAACTCGTCTTAAATTCAGTACTTCATATCACCCCCAGACAGACGGACAATCTGAACGGACTATCCAGATCCTTGAAGATATGTTACGAGCCTGCATGATAGAATTTAAAGGGTCATGGGAAGACTACATTCATTTGGTGGAATTTTCTTATAATAACAGCTATCAGGCCAGTATCAAAATGGCACCATATGAGGCATTGTATGGCAGGAAATGCAGATCACCGATATGTTGGGACGAAGTCGGCGAAAGAAGACTTATGGGACCAGACATTCTAGTTCAGACAACAGACAAGGTCCGAGTTATCAGAGATCACCTCCGGCAGCACAGAGCCGACAGAAGAGTTGGGCTGACACAAACAGAAGACCCTTGGAGTTCAAAACCGGTGATCATGTATTTTTAAAGATATCACCCACCAAAGGGGTAATCCGTTCGGTACTCGTGAAAACTTAGTCCGAGATACATCGGCCCATTCGAAATTTTGGATCGCGTGGGAGATGTGTCTTACCGTTTGGCATTACCGCCATCTTTAGAAGGAGTACACAATGTATTCCATGTATCACAGTTGAGGAGGTATGTCAAGGATGAGAGTCACATTCTAGATCACTCAGAATTGGAACTACAACCAGATCTATCCTACCAAGAACAGCCGATGACCATTCTGGGCAGAAGTATCAAGACTCTGAAGAATAAGGCAATACCGTTAGTATTGGTTTCTGGAACAAGCATGTGCCTGGAGAGGCCACATGGGAGCGAGAGGACGTTATTCGTGAGCGTTACCCTCATCTATTTACAACTTAGTTGGTAAAACTCTTTCTTCCTATTCTTCTCTACCGTCATCTTCCCCTTCCTGAAATTCGAGGACGAAATTTTTGTAAGGTGGATAGAGTGTAACACCCCATCCTCTGCTTACGTACACAGTTACGTATCTTGATTTTTGGAGCGTATTCTTTTTTATTATTTTATTTTATTTTATTATTTTATGTTTATTCGTATAGCTGTACTGCATGATTTGATCTGTTTGGTATTCAGATTTGACTAATTTTAGTTTCAAATATTATTTTTTAATATTCTAGATTTTCATGATTTTCTAGAATTTTTCAGAATTAAGTTGTAAATCTTCAAAACCGGTGTCGGCCAGTATCACTGGTTGATTCCAGGAATTTTAATTTACAATTGGAAACAAATTTCTGAATTCCGCTTTCACATTCCCTCTTAGAATTATATTTTCTTCCTTCGGGCATTTTTTGGGATTTTCCAGATTTTATCAAAAATCTAGCCTACCGGTGTAGACACCGTTCACCGTGAACTCCAGGATTTTTATTTTGAAAATGGGATTGAATTTCTGAAAATCGATTTCACCATAAATCGTTTTATAATATTTGATTTTTGTGAATTTTTGGGAAGCTTTCCGAGACACTTCAATTTTGGACCTTTCCAGACTTCTCGGTATTTCCCAGATACCGGGAAATCATTCAACTACTTCACTTTTCTCTTTTTCCCAATTTCTCTCTCCTTCCTCAAACGCGAGATTCCACCAGCTGAATTCATCATTTAATGCACCACCCTCTCCATGCTGCATTAAATGCGTATGGGCTAATTCAACTCAAGTCAGATCCCCCATGCTTTGTCCTTTTTCTTTGAAACGCAGCTTCCTTGCGTTTTTCTCTGGACGCAGCCTTGAAGCTCCGCGTTTGGCTCCATTTTGGCCTAAACGCAGCCTTGGGACCTTGCAAACGCCACACTCTTTGGAGGGAAGTGATGATGGGTTATTATTATAATGTTTCCTCCCTTTATATATATGCATCCCCTTCTCTCTCTTTCATTTTCCTTCATCCTTTTTGCCTCCTGCAAGCTCCAACAGCAAGCTCCATCTCCACCAAGCCCTTGGCCGGCCATCACAACCCCTTACCTTCACCATTTTTCCACTAGCTCCTCCATCTTCTTCTCCTCCATATTCTCCACCCTTTTCCAACCACTAACTCCTTCTTCTTCAACTTCTTTCACCAAGAGACACCCAAAGAACCCATCACCTCCATAAAACTTCATCACCATCTCCACCACCACCGCACCACCGTAGCCTCCACCGAGCATACCATCTTCACCCCCTCGTCAACCTCTTTCCGGCGGACTATAGCTTCATTCCCCGCAACGCCATTTGCAAAATCTCGTTTTGCCATATTGAGTTGGACTTGCACCATCAACCTTTTGCCTTCTCTTGTGAGGACCGGTACCCTCCTTGGATTGGGACCGCGTTTCTCTGCGTCGGACGCATTTTAGGCGAGTAATTCTGCTCGCCAAGACTTGGACATTATTTCCGTAACTTGTAATTTTAACAACAAACTCAGCCCTCAAACATCAGGACTTGCTTTCTGTTCTGCACCCATATTAGTCGACTTGGCCAGCCCATTAGTCGACTAACTTTTCACCCTGAAACGCAGTTTTCTGAAGACCCAACCTATTAGTCGACTAACCTATTTCCTATAGTCGACTAACCCTCTGCTGGAAACGCAGTCTTAGAAACGCAGCTTCTATATAGTCGACTACCCCCTTTTCTATAGTCGACTGACTTTCTCCTGAAGACGCGACTTTGAGAGACGCGCTCTTTCTTGAAACGCGGCCCACTCTTTCATTCCTTGTTGATTAACTCTTTCTGGTGAGACGCGGATTTGTGAAACGCGGATTCATGAGACGCGGACTTATGACAAGACGCGGATCTGTGAAACGCGGCTTCACGAAACGCCGTTTTGCGAAATGCAGCAGACTAGTCGACTCCCCCAATACTCTAGTCGACTACCCTTTTTCTGAAAACGCTGATTTCCTGAAACGCCACCTTACTGGTCGACTTGCCTTTTCCTATAGTCGACTAACTCCCCTATTAGTCGACTAATCACTTTCCTTAGTCGACTAATCTTGACTGAATCACTTTGGTTAATTATTTTCTTGGGGATAAGTCTTATACTTGGATCATGCTTT